>VXAC01006733.1:184054-304383 GCA_013399225.1 Rhipidura dahli
AAAAAAAAAAAAGGCATGGAGAGGAAAAGTGTAATATTCCCCTAGTAATGAGAGTTTCTTGGACATCATGTTTCGTAGCTAACCAGAAAGTTTCTCAGGATCGAAATTCATTTACACTTTTGCCTCTGTTCTCTGTTGGCAAACAGTTTATCAAAAGTGCTCCATGACAAAAAAGTTTATTAACAGAGCCCTGTGCTTAGCAAATACATGTATGTGCCTGCTGAGCATTTTTATGGAAGGAATCAGTAGACACTGGGGTTTAGCAGAAGTACTCAATGTTCTTCTTCCTTCACTAAAAGCTGCACTGTTTTTATTTTTGTCACCCAGCTTCTTAGAGATGCTGTGGCCAGTTGCAGTAGTTTGCTATCTCTCTTTATCTGTACACCACTGTCCATGCTTAAGAACAGAGTGCCAGTACGCTATTTGGTATTTCTGAGAATTTATCTGTGCTGTTAAAAACTAGCTTTGCTCCAGAGTTGGTAAACTACTTGCAAATGAAACCAAGTCAGTAATAAAATCCCAACTCACCTAAATGTGTCAGTATGAAAGCAGAGCTCTAAATCTGATACTGGTTAATACCAAGGGAACGACACAACAAAATTAGGGCACTTTTGTCAAGTTCTGGCTCCTTATGAGCAGTCATGATATCAGCATCTGAACAAAGTCTATAAGACTCTGGCAATTATCCTGATCCTTTTAGAAAAATGAGTGTATTTGACTTGGCCCCTGGAGTTCTCATAGAATGGAATATATATAATCTTTATATATCCACTGAGTCCACCAGTGCACCTGTAAGTGGACTTACTTTTAAATATACACAAGACCCTACACTTTTACTGACAGAAAATTTGATAATCAGCCCAAATCTAATTTTATGTTTACTTTACAGTCAACTGATAATTAAGCTTAAGGCTGAAAGAAAAATAAACAATGGCCAATGATTAGCCAATTTTTAGTCTCGTAGGAACTTCCTGACAGAAAATATAGACATGGCAGAAAATACAGCATGGCAGAATAATCAACACATTTGAACTTGCCCAACAAGAGCTGCTTCAGAACATGTCACAAGGCCAGGATTATCAGAGAGCCTCCTTAAAAACTGAAGTCCCTTTTTCAGCAGTGGGAGTAGGGAAAGAAGGTAGGGAGGAAGGAGATTTATAAATAATTATTCACAGTACTTTGTAATTTTCTAAAATATCTTTTCTTTGTTTGTTTGTTTGAATAGAGGTGCCTTTTCTTAATTTCTTCTAGAGCACATACAAACTATACAGCAGAGGTACAAAATACCTAGAAAAAATTCTTCTGGCTTTAGTCATGGTATGTATCAGGCAAAATTCTTCTCAGGACAAAATTCTTATTCAATGAAAGAATGGATTTATCTACTGAAGAGCTCATGATTTTAACATGAAGCCAAGATTTGAGCAGTGGAGGTTTATCGTATGTGGCTATTAGTTCTTATCTTTGCACACTTCTTCCTGCCCTCCAATATATCTTTACATTTTTAACCTCAGTCTTCAATACCCATACACTAACTGTTTTTTGCCAAGGCAGAACATGGTGTAGAATGAATTTCAGCTTTTCTCCAAGTTACTCTGCCACGTGTTTTTATAGTGCAGCCTGAACATCTCTCGCTCTTAAAACTAAATGGCCTAGCGTTGGTAGTCTACGTAATTGTTAGAAATGACAGTAAGTATCTTCAAAATTTTCAGGGGAAGAAGAGCAAGAAAGATCTGCAATACCTTGCCAGTTCAGTGGAACTCAGTGGAAAAGCAGAAGCATCACATTTCTTGAAAAATTAAACTCCCTTTAATGCACCCTCAAGTTCCCCACTCCCTCATCAAGCTTCAAAACTGACCAAACTTATGATACAAAATCAGTCTGATTAGGTTCTTATAAAATATGTGTGACAGGTACAGAGGTTATCCAGCAGCATTCTCCCACCTACCTCCACACTGTCTTCTAAATGATGAATTAATTTATTCAATGTACTTCTGATTCCACTCCAGGAATACTTTAAACAAAAAGCTTCATCAATGAACCTGTTTTAACAAGACTTTTATTGAAAACATACACAAAGTCAACATATTATTTAGCTTCTGAATGTACATATTAAAGAATATTCATATTAGAGAAGAATATTTTAAGACAAGGGGAAATACAACTGACATGCTGGAGTATATATTTTACTAAGGCATTTAGGCTTAAGAGCAAGTTATACTGTGTGTATGCGTATCTATATGCACAACCACACAAATACACACACAGGTTATCTGTTTTGAAACTGTACAATTCTATGCAAATCATTATTTTTTTGCCTTTCCTATTTTTAGAACACTAAATAAAGCTTTTATCCAAGTGGTAGAAGTTGTTCACAGAACAGCAGTTATAATCTACTCTTCAAGAGTTTGCTTACAATTACAATACTAACGATGCACAAAAAAACCCCAAGATCTTCATGGGAAAGTTCTCTCTTACCAAAATGAGGCTCAAGTAAGAAAAACACTAGTTTGCAAAGGCACCGTGGAGACAGGTTTTAATACATTAAATACAACATGAATCATTCACAATAACAAGTTTAGTGTTTCTGGGAACTTTTGTAAATACAACACAGTTGGTCACACAAAAATGTTTCTGTTGATTTGTCTTGGCAACTCAGATATATCAACAGTGTAACAGCATAACAGCTTTGTTCCCATCTGACAGAAAATAATGGCAGTTCTGCAAGGCAAATGTTAAACCTGACCGTATGTATTTATTAATTCCACAGTGTTTTGACAGATTATAGGGAATGCAACTTAAAGGATGCTGACACGCTCACTGAGGGCTTTCATTTCTGTTTCTTCTAGCTTGGTGTTTTCGTTACGGTTAGCACTTGGACTGATGAGGTGTGCTGGATACTGCAACCCATGTTCTTCTGAATACTGTTCCCACCGGGAGTCATCACTTTCATGGGTGATGTAACGTTCCCCCATTTTACATTCCAGTTCCCTTAAATCTAACCAGGTTTGGTAGTCCTGAAAAAGAATAACAGTATTACTTTTAGATTTCCTTAGATAAATTATATTCCCTTCTGCTATCAATAATATGCAAAGTGCTATTAGCTCAGCTATCTAAGGGTCATCCCTGTTGTTCTAGAATGGAAAAATCTTATAATATATAAACATGAAATCTGCCTAAAGATATGAATTTAATCTCTAGAGGATTTTTTGATAAATTATTTTTATTCAACTCTGTCACAAGTATAGTATTGAGATATTACAGTATGTTTTGCAAAATGTAGGGATTGCCAAACGTATAGATTGCCAAAATGTCTAACTAAGGCATGGTGGCAAAGCAATTCCTCACCCTAAGACATGAGGAATAAGGAAGAAGAATAAGACAAATAAGGGAGAAGAAACATCTTTAAATCATACATGTACATTCTAGTGATCTGTATCAGATAGTCAAGGCAACTGAGTCTGCATCTCAGTATAATGATGCAGAATATAAATTCAGCTTGGGCTAGAAAAAACCCCATTGCCAAACTTGGCATTTACTGGTGTGCTCAAAGAAATGTATACATCTAAACATTAAGGTAGTTTGGAACTCCCTGTTGACAGTCAAATATAAGGCTGAAGTTAGTTTGAGTCTCATGCTGTTTACACCATCATGCTCTGCAGCCTCTCATCTGTCCAAAGTATACAAGTTTAATATTTTTTCTTATTCCCACCCAAAGCACATATGAAGCTGTGGTAATAGAGCCAATCCTAACCCCATGCAGACTAATCTCTCCTCATGATCCTGTATCCAGTTTTCTTTTTTCTCCTTCATCTTGTTTCAGCCCAAGACACAATCCTAACCACCTAGCCAAAGCACTGGAAAGCCCAAAGCTTTCATCTTTAGTATCTCATATGCTTTGGCTCATTTCTTACAGTCACTCTCCCAGAGAACACTGCTAAGTCTCATTGCCCTGTAAAGAAAGATAACCATTGTTATCTTTCCTTAGCCTGGAAGGTAGGACTCTTCTAGACAGAGGACTCATCCCATCCCTGGTCTTAGAGCTGGCTGAGCTGCCTCATCTTAGTTCACCTCCAATCACTACTGCACAAGCAATGAAAGTGGATGCAGAGGAGGAGGAGGACCCTGCCCTGTCACATGAGACAGCCAGCATCCTTGCTGCAGACCTTAGCCCGGACACTTCTGGTCCCCAAAGACTCAGGCAAATACATTCTGGAATGGTAGCCAGGGAGAAGAGCAGTCTTGGAGGAAAAACTAGTGAGAGACAGGAAATCTGAGAGGAAGAAAGCAAGCTCCAGATAAATGTCCCTGAGAAAGGTGGGGTGCAGCATGGGAGGTTATAGCCCTTTTCCTCCTATACCAGAAGGTCACCATCTATTTTGAGAAACAGTATCAGCTATAAGATACTGGAGCAGGATTCAGTTTTCTGGTTTGATTAAGATTCCTTTGGGATTGGGGATTATGTATCTGATCCATAAAATGCCTGTGCCATGATTACTTTCTTAGATGCAAACAAAGATTCCTTGGGAGATCTGACAGGCTGATGCATCTTTCTGGCCTCAGCCTGTCCTCATCCCCAGGAAGGGACACAGTGCCCTGGCCTGGGCTGTCCCCAGGCTTCTCTGCTCCCTGGGGGTGGTAGGACAGGCCCTGGCTCCTGACTGCACTTATGCTTTGAATTTGCAGTGATTTGGCTGCTGCCAGGATAAAAAAAATTACCATACGGTGAGCACAAGACAGAGGCTGCTAGCATCTTGGAAATTCCTTACATCTCAGTTTTCAGTTGAAGAATTCAGTTGAATGTGGCTAATGTATTTTCCTGGAAAGCATACAATTTCACTAGTTTTTGTGATGACTGTGAAGTGAAAGCCTGTTGAATAATTTTAATAAGTGAATCAGAGTAAACTCCAGGCAATGAAATAATGTAAGTCAAATGACTACAAGGGATTTTTTAATATACACAATTTTGTAGTGTATTTTGAAACCATGAGACTGTTTAGTATTGGAATCTAATATTTCAGAAATTAATGAGAAATTATAGGCAAATTGGTGAATGAGCATGAGGTTCTAAGGATCTGAAAACAACTTCAGGTTTTTAGATTTTCTTAGATCCTACTGTGCTTAAAAATGAAGATTTGTTATATGTTTAGAGTCTAAATGCGTAAGTAAAACCATGAAATTTGTAGAAATACCTGTAACCATGGGTGGCTTAATGTTTTGTCCACACTGTAGCGCTTTCTCATTTTCACTTGCAACAAATTATTTATGAGATCAATAGCTGAAAAGAAATAATATTGGAAAATGTTAGTTTAAAGGTATTTGTTTCAACTAGGACATGCAAACAGAGAGCTAGACAGACATTGCAGTTGTAAAAAGAGGGCAGTAAGTTATGCATATGTATGTATTTCTCTGAGACTTTCAGCTGATAGCAGCACCTTCCCAGTGAGAGTGGAGAAATCAGGTTTTGTGAGTCACCAAGTCTTGCAATACTATTCTTTTGAACTGAGCATTGCTTCTGTGTGCTAGTCAACAGACTACAGTTTCAGAAAAGTAAGAGGGCTTCTTTTACAAATTTCATAATTTCTATGGTTTTGGAGTCAATGGTTCACTGAGGTTCATAGAATCACAGAATGGTTTAGGTTGGAAAGGTCCTTAAAGATCCAGCTCTCCTACCATGGGCAGACACCTTCTACTAGACTAGACTGCTCAAGGCCCTGTCCAGCTTGATCTTGAACACTTCCACAGATGGGGCATCCACAACTTCTCTGAGCAATCTGTCCCACTGTATCATCACCCTTACAGTCAAGAATTTCTTCCTAATAACCAACCCCTTCCTAATAATCAACCTAAACCTGTCCTCTTTCAGTTTAAAGCAATCACCCCTTGTCCTATCACTACATGTAAAAGGTCTCTCTTCAGCTCTCTTGTAGCCTCCTTTAGGTAGCTCAAGGTGCTATATGGTCTCCCTGGAAACTTCTCTTCTCCAGGCTGAACAAGCCCAAGTCTTTCACCCTGCAGGTGTGTGCTGCGGTGCCTAAAGGGATTAGGCCCCTGAGCCAATGACCAGTGCATAGAACTGCAGTGAGTGACCCATTTGGAGAAATCTCTGGAATGAGATTGGTGAGCTTTGAATGCAATACCAAAAAACATTAAAAAATAAAAAAAACAAATTAGGTTATCATAAAAGGTTAAATCCTTTTAGGTGATGCTAAATGCTCAGCATGGGTGCCGGTGGAAAGTTACTGTTATTAGAGAATAACTGACAAGCCACAAGGAATGATGATATTCCTGCAATTTTTCCATTTCATCACATTATCCCTTGGCATGTCCCAAGTATGCTGGTTTACATCTTTATTTCTCTGTTTATATCACAGCAACAGGGAAAGATGGTTTTGAAAGTAACACAGACACATGGCACTACTGAGGGGCATTGGGTCTGAAACATGTCAGATGGGTATTGTTGCCAGCTGGGTATTGAAGGAGCTGATTAATCTTCTTGTCTGTTTTAAGAGTACGAGATGGGACAGAATTCTGTGAACCAATTATCTCCAGGATTGTATTTCGTAGAACAATATGGAAAAGCTTTTCTTTTTTAACAGAGACTTCCTCTCTGCAGGCTCAGTTTGCCATCTTGGGCTTTATGTGTGTTTCTGCCATGGAGCAGAGCACAATGAAAACAATGTCCAGGAAAATGGGAATGCACACGGCAGTCTATCTGAATTTATGCAGTTAGTTTGACAGGCAAACCTATTCTTAGCAAAAGGAGACTATCACTAAAGCAACCCTGACTTCCTGGTGATGAATACTGTCTCAGAAATCAAAGCAATTGTGGGAATGAGAGAAAACAAATCTCAGGACTTTTGACAAAGGAAGCATTGCCAGAGGCTCAGAGCCATTCTTTTCCTGGCACAGATGGTCCTAATTTTACTTTTCTGTTGTGGACAAACAGATTCTTAACTCCTGTGTCTTTTAGCATCAAGTACAATTATTGTAAATTCTCTAACTCAGGTTTATTTTGTTCCCTCTCAAAATGCTGGTGAAGTGGATATGGGATAAGAAAGTCAGTGGATATCCAATAGGACCATTACTGACAGATGATATAATTCTTCAAACTCATTTGTTTTCAAAAATAGTGGTGTAATCTTCTTTATTGGTAAGAGACATTTCTCAAGTTCCAAGATATGGGGAAGAGATTGGAAAGTCAGTCATACACAACCATTTTGATATCACCTATCAAAAAGTAGTGACCACCGTTTTCATCTGTTGTTTTGAAGAGGAAAACATAGTCCCTTGCCCACTGCAGTATATCGGGGTATCACCAAACACCAGCATCTTCTGCAACTAAATTCAGCTGAATTACAGTAAGATATCAGTCTGTCTTTTGATACATAAGCCAGTGCTGAATGTGAATTTAGTAGGGCTTCCATTTCTTTATTATTTTCAGTGGTATTTGGGTGTATATGATGTTCAGAGTTCATTTTTCAATCATTTACTAGGAATCTCACTTTGGAATGCAGGTCAAGAACTTGATGAAAGGGTTGATTGTCCTGGTAACTGCTGCAATGTCGGTGCACATATCCCAGGATGTGCCTCGGTAACTGTCAAGTACCTGCTGAACGTTCTCCCTGCCTCTGAGGATTGATAATTCCTCTATTACATTTCTTCTGTGCAACCCACTGGAAGCAGATATGACTGTGAGCCTAACAAGTGATGAAATTATATTTAGCTATTCAACCCCCCTCAAGTTACAACAGGATGAGGACCCCTTTGCCCCTTTTTTCACTTCAGGACTAGGATGTATTACATGTAATAATATATTTCTTTGTATTCTTGGGAAAAATTGCCAATGGCTTGTTGAACAGACCAGAAAGAAACTGGTAGACAAAAAATCACTAGAGAAGGTGCACAAAAGAGGACAGGGAAGAAAACTGGTGAGAGTGAAAAGGCAGCTTCACTGGATGGTTAGAACTGTCAGTATCAAGCAACTGAGAACAGTTTACACAGATAGTCTGCTTGTTTCACCACTGGAATATTGCTGTCTCTGTAACCAGTTTTGCTGCTTGTTCTTGGTTTTTTATCTAGGGTTCTTTTTGTCTGGAAAGTTTTGCCTATGACGTGCCTCTAAGCAGAAATGCAACATGACTACTAGAAGTACACATGAAGTAGGAACTCAAACTATCTGATAGAATTTCATTCGCTTTATTACTCAAAGTTTTAAAACTTAGGTAAAGAAAGAAAACATGAGTTCCAACAGCAAAGAGTCTTTGCTACTTCTAACCAGGAAATCATGCCATTCAAGAAATGCCATTTCTTGAACTTGTGAGAGTTCTGTCTGTGTAACAGAAGCCAAGATGCAAGTGATGCATACAGGTAAGGCAACAAAAGAACAATGCTGCATAAAGCAAAGAAGAAGCTAGGAAGTTTAATAATGACATTGTGGGTGCTGGAATTAAAATACTTCAAAGACATGTGGAAAGTTCCTGGTTTTTCTCTATGTTTAAACTCACAAAAACCCCACCCTGTTCTGACAGTGTCCTGACAGCCACTATCTTACAAAGCTTAGTCTGGCTTCAGTTCATGTAAAATTAATGAACAGTAAGATGCATGTTGACTCAATTTCTGAATTAAAAAAAAAAAATCACATAATTGTTGGATGATTGAGTTGTACTGCTTAAAAACACTGAACATAAAAATTTGGAAAGCATTAACATTTATTTTATACATACAATTTAGGGGGATTAAATTTGGGCATCATCTGCAACAAAATTAAAAATTCTGTCTAAGAAGATAAAGCAGTTTTGAGGAGAGGGTAGTAATTACAAAGTATTTTAAGGTGTTTTTATGCATTTTCACAGATTTGGGTTTTTTCATCAGGTTTTAAAGTAATTCTTGTCAGACATTTTAGGAGCTTTATAAAATTTTATAGTACTCCCTTGTAAAATCAATGATTAAATAAATTCAGAGCTTTAAGAAAGACCACCGATGGTCTGCACACCATCTAGGGAATGCAACAAGTTATCACCAAGAAGGCAAACTGAAAGTTCTGAGAGGATTATGGAACTGCTGTTTCTAACACTTTTATGGGCTCCTGTTTACCTTCCACGGTTCAAGGATAGTGTAAGCAGTCAGCTGAGGGCTTATAAAGTTCCAGGAGCTGGAGACTTTGTTCAAGGGAATAAACTAGCCAACTACTCTAGTAAAATGAGTACCAGCCTTTTAGATAGGTGATCATTCAGCAGAATACCCAACAGAAAGATTAAAGTGCAAACTTTAGAAAGCTCTGTATCCGTCTGATTTTAGGAAAGATGGCACTCTAGTTTCAATTCACTGGAAAGAATCTTCACTATTTAGATCACTATTCTAAACTGCTTATGCAAGTTTATTAATATGGCAAATAATTATCTGTAGTACAAAGTCACAATTTTCACTCTTAGTATCAAATTAAAACAAGAATTACTTTTCATAGGAATGATCGGTTCAACTCAATTAGGATGTGACCCACACATCAATGCAAAAGTTTACAAAATATCTGAAAACCCTATTACAAACATACTCATTTAGTTCTTCCCTAGAGACTTAAAATTTTAATATAAGTTACAAACAAGAAATCACCTTACAGATATCAAAAATAGTAGTCCTAAATTAATGATAAATTTTTAATTGGTTCAGAATTTTTAAAGTACACCTAGAATATTACCTACACTTGCTGCCATCATTTGTAAAAATTCAAGCTGCTGCCACTAACACAGGAGGCCCAGGACTTCCTAAGCCCTGGATTTTTCTAATAGGTTTCTTGACCAGAGGTATAATATTTTCATACACGCAAATCCCTTTCCTGCTGTTGGTCAATACAGCTTTGTTGACAAATGCAGTTATTTTCAGCTGGCTGAGATTTTCAGGGGCATGGATTCAGCTGTACTCTCAAAAGAAATCCTTGGCAATTCTAAGCTGTATCACTACAAGAGAGGTTTCCTAATTCTGATTTATCCTAGCAAACGTGTAAGTAGAGCCAAGACCTTCATTTCAGCAACTAGCTCAATGTTTACAGAAGCAGAGAGCATCTTTGAGCTGTAACATGCATTGACCTCCTCGTACTCAATGCTCACTCACTCATGTGACTTTTCTCATTAACATGTGAAGCACTCAGTTCCTATTCACATTACTTTGTAACAAGTGTAAATAAAAACTGGTGCGAAGGCAGCCGTGGTATTTATTTATGACTACAAAACATTGTAACAGGGATTGTATGCATTTTAATGTCATGCATTTTAATGTATGACAGGAATTGCATTTTTTCTTCCCAAATTATTTTATTAGTATTAAGTAATGTGAAGCACATAACCAATAATGTGCACAACACAGCCCATCAGGCTAGTAGTAACAACTGTGCTGGTGGTAGTTGAATAAAAAAGAATGATCAATACAATGTTTTATGAAAATACCACAGCAGAATGAACACACCATGAATAATCCAAAGCTTGACATAACATGGTTTAGGACCACACAATTCAAAAGAATAGCCACCATAGTGAAGACATACTACATAAAATATACTAACAGGTAGAGAGACAAAATCCATCATGGAGTTCTATCTTTATATTTGGCAGTATTTATTTCTTGTAACATGTAGCTAAGTCAAAATAAATCTTTAGAGATGATGCAAATTTGGTAGACTGGAAGCTCAAAGTTGGAAACAAACAGTAAAGTCGTTGAAAAGATTCCATGTTTGAGAGATGTGAAATTTAAAGCTATAAAATAGAGAAGATCTCTGTCATAGATTCCTCTACATCAATATCTCACAAAATGCCACAATGAAGACTGATTTAAGTTCAAATTGCCATACAGAAATTCGGTGAATTTGGAAATGTAGTCTGGCTTGAAAAACATTGAAGACAGAGCAGACTGGGCAATGGAATGCTGAATGGCTGTGACAAAACCTGGTTTTCCAAAACATACCCAAAGTGCCACAAAAACTACCTATCTCCAGTAATGTGTTACAATTCTATTCAGACATCCCACAACAGACTCAGGTTTTGAGATGTGTTCTTTCCAAATAGTGATGGTACTGGAAAAAGATGGAAAAATGCAGCCACCTAGGTAAAAATCAGAATTCCTTATGGAGAAATCTGAGACCTACAAAACCGAAAGGCCATAGTTTTCATAATTTACATTTTAATGCAGAAAAGGAAGGACAAAGAATTACACAAAAAAGCTAAATTTCTCATCAGGAAGAGTTGATGAAATTAATCCAGGAGTTATGACATCAGACAGACACATTATGGAAAGAGAAGACTCAGTCCATGACTAGACCATATAAATGATTGGCAGAGAAGACAACTGTTGATGGCTATTTAAAAACATTAGGCACTTAAAAAATATTATCCTCAAATATATTGTCTTTTTTTGGCTTGTGACTGCAGATTTTTATTTTAAGAACTGCTAGAAAACACTACAGAAAAAGTAACTATCAAGAAAATAAACTAACACAGACCACAATATTGCACAATATGACATGCTTTTCCTCCAAAATACAACTTACCTCCATGCACTTTTCCTCTGAATCTGTTAAAACTTTAAGTATGTTATTTATATTACCATGCAGTTTAAAATGTTATGGGTCATGTATTTTTAACGAATCTATCACCACATCAGTGCAATTTAAAATTTTAAAAAGCCAATTTTACCTAAATACCAGTAGTTGACTAAATAACATATAATGGGAATATTTAGGCTACTTTACCACTGTTGTTACTTTTCCAGACATGTTGTTTACATATAGCCAGTCTCATCCTTTTTCTTTTAAAGTTTTTCTATCCTCTACCTTCCAGCTCACGACAATGCTGTTGTGTTTAGCAAGCATCAGGAAGAGCCTGTAGTGTGCATTAAAACCAAAGTGGTGGTAAACACAGCATCATTTACTCAAATTTCTGCACTATCTATTAAATTCAAACAAATACATGTTTTTTCCTCTCTGATTACAATAAAAATAGAAGATGGCAATAAATAAGTTTAGCCATTCTTAAACTTTTTACATGAGCAATGGTCTGAAGAGAGCACTGAAATAGCTACAGTTGCAAGAAGTTTTAGATATTTGGCTCTCTAAGTCACAATAATTATGGACAAGACACAAAAGGTTTAACTGCTGCTCCTTAGCACCAATTCCTTCCTTAGCACCAATCTTTGCAATAGGCATGCAGAAGATCCTTCATAAAACCTTTGAAGTAATGTGTGTTTCTCACCTAAATAATCCAGTCATTTGCAGCATTAATTAACTTGGCACTGCTCAGAATTGTAATCCAGATTAGATGTGTTAGGACACCAGACACAGGTTTGCATTTTAATCACACTACATTGTCAGAGGTAACAGAAACTGGATGGAGACAGCAGGTCTACAGGGCCAGCTCCTGCTCTCTCATAAGCTGTGCAGGAGAGTGGAGCAGGACATGAGAAAAACATTCCTTTATTTTCCCTAAGTAATATGGAATTTGAATTCAAATTTGAGGTCTAAAAATCAACCTTATCACCTAAGACTTGGATGGAGATCCAGAGTTCAACTCCCCGTGTTAGACATAATGGGATCTCTTCAGATATTTTCCTAGCTTTTCATTCAGCACAACAGAGTGATTCAACAGTTAGAAATTCAAAATATATAACAAATCACAATGTATAAGCAGATTTTAATTTAGTAATTTGTTAAGTGCTTTTCCCTCCCTTCTGCATGCTCGCAGCCTGGTATCCATCAACTCTTAATGAAGGCTGTGATTCTACAAATGGAGACATAACACCCAAGTAGGTGAGTTTTCTGTAGGTGCTCTACTGAATCTTCACCTCTGAGTGCAAAAATTGATCTTCTGTCTACCACAGTAGAAACTTGTGGGAGACAATTTCTTGCAGCTTCCCCTGTGTTGATTGCTGTTTGCTTATCTCTAGCGACAGATAAAGCATTGCTGCCAACAGATTCTGTCAGCTTACATATCAAAGTGTGTGGAGGTTCAGGAGAACTTCAGTGTGTAATTGTGCAGATTTATAGCTTTTTTTTTTTCTCCAACAGATTTCAAACTTCATCTGCCACTGAGATAAAATAACAAACAATGCTCTCAAAGCATTTTCAGAAGAGAATCTCACATGGCTGTAATATGTATTATAGTTAGCATTAGGCACACTGCTCTAAACTATGCTTAACAGGTATGTTAAATAAATCACCTGAAAATCAGAAAAACTGTACTACAAATACCAGAAATTGTAATTGCTAGTATTGTAATTCACTTTGGCACATACAGTATTACAATTCAGAAATGGATATAAGAATCTGATGCTTCTAACATTTCTTTGCTTTAAGACTTATGAAGCAATCCTGCAAAAATTCTGGACTAAAACAAAAAAAAAATCCCAAAGAAAATCAAGTTTCCTGAAAATGTTATGTATGTGAAAATGTTGGTGAAACCAGAAGCACCAATTTTTTTAAGTGCCCTATTCAGTCGTGTTTAGAGACATTTCTAATAGAACTAATTTACCTTCTTTAAAGATGTTCCTAGTGAACAAGTCACATTGTTCTTTTGTTTTTTATCAGAAGTCTTTAATGCCACCGACCAGAGCTCAAGTTTCAAAGGTCTCACAGTTATCGCTAAGCCCTTTCCCCCTGCATAAAGAAAGTCTTGTGTGACATCTCACACTGTTCCTGAAATCTCATCTACGGAATTCTTCACTTTTATCTTCTCCACACAAAGATATCAGAGTACAGCTTCCTATGGAAACCAAACTCAATTACTGGCACAAGTAGAACAAGAGAGACTGCAGATGCAATAGAGCTGAATTATGAGGTACATAAATAAATATACACAAGACCAATTCCAGCAGCTGAAGATCCCTAGAGGTTCTATAGCAATCTCATCTGTAGGTGATTATGTGCCTCCTTCAACACCTCCTGGAAAGACCCCATGCTAGAAGATTATGCCATATGCAGTCTATACACGCTCTGTAGGCAATGCCTAAAGCAGCTGATAGCAAAAAACAGACACATTACATTACTTGGAATTTTTTTTTTAATGCTGTCACAATCAGGAACAAAATATAAAAGCAAAATACATCTACTATTTTTAGCATTTATATAAGAACAGCCAAAAACAGGTATTACCTTCAAGAGAAATTTCCTTCCACGGATTAGGTGGATACATGAAAGCAGCATTCTGGATTTGGTCGTGTATGTCCTCATCTTCATTGAATGGAAAGGTACCACTGAGGCTTACATAAATGATGACACCCACTGACCACATATCCAGAGATCTGTTATAGCCTTTGTTTCTCAGAACCTCTGGAGCAAGGTAGGCTGGTGTTCCTACAACTGAACGCCTAAAAGATTTCTCTCCAATGATTCGGGCAAAGCCAAAATCACAAAGTTTCACCTGTTTAATGAAAAATGCTATAGTAAGACATTCATTACTTTTATTATCAAACACATATTTGAGGAACTTTTATCAATATTAATTGATGCAGGATGCATCTCTACTGTTCCTTCAAGGATACTTTTTTTTGAACTCTTCTTTGAGGGGAATACTCTTATTCCACTGAAACAGTAGACCAGATTACTAGCCCATAGCATCTCTTCTATTCCTTCATCCCATGAATAAAACACAGTTTTGGACAGGCTTAACAGCTCAGGCTCCTGATGAAAGTAGTAATATATGGTAATACTTATTCATTCATAGCATAAGAACACAGCAAACAGAATTTTTTTTTACCTATGGCTTTTTCCTAAAATAAGCAACTTGACAAAATTTAGTTTTTAAACTTCCACTTTATTTAATTGCAGACCTAGTTATACTCTGTCTCTCTGCAAACTTCCTTGTCTGAGTTCTAAAAAGTAACAGATTTAGCTGCTTGAAAATTCTCACTTATAACAACTCAGTATAGATCCTTCCCTTCCAATTACCGATATTATTTTAAAATTATCAGTAGTACCCATTTTAAATACGGGCAATTTAGGGAGATTATAGATGAACTCCGCACACTGAAGGTAACAGAAGCTGATAAAAATACCTTTCAATGAGAAATACAAGTCAGAAAGTATATTTAAATATTGTATGATCTACCTGGCATTTAAATTCATAAAATTAAAGAAGAAGCTCATGTTCATGTTTAGGTAGGGGCTCATGGCCCCTACCTAAACTTTCAGAAAAATAACTTTCTTTCTGGAACAAATCAACCAGCCAAATAATTTGTGCTGTAATGGAGAGCAAATTAGAAATGATCACACAAGTAGCTACGTCACACTTGAAAATCTAGTTCAATATTTTAGACAAATGACAAGAGTCAAGGATTTTCAAACATGACTTCTTTATAAAGTGGTTTGAATAAATGATCAACTTTTTCTTATCTAAAAGTTCTGAACAGACAGGTCACTAGTAATTTTATTTACACATAAAATTTTAACAATTTAACCTAAGAAAGGGCATTTTCTACTTGCCTGTGGGAAAGGATCAGCTGATGCCAGTAACACATTTTCTGGTTTGAGGTCACAATGAACAATATTTTTGAAATGAAGATGTCTTAAAGCAACAAGGATCTGTGAATAAACAAATCAAAATTATGGTTGTTTTATATTGTTTGAACACTATCAGTGACCAGAGAAGCAAGGACTGGTGTGAAGAAAAACAATCCAACAAGAATGTACCTATTACAAGAATATCAGCAATGAAAAATAAAAACCTAACAAAAACCAAAATGCTGTGCGCCTTGAGTTTTCTTGATGTTTCACTGCATTGAATAGGATTTTTCCCTCTCCAAGAGTTTACATTACAGAATTTTTTTTAAATAGGGTTCTAAGTATCAGTTTACTTTTTTGTGTGTGAAATCTTTGAATGCAGTAGCATTTGCAGAATGACCTTTCATATATAAATTCAACTAAAAACATTTCACAGAAATATTATATGATCCAATTGAAGTGTTTTCTTGACAGGAGAACAAATGGAGAGTCTTGTATGTATTTCTGTTCTGTTATATAAACATGAATATAGCAACAGTGTAACAGATAGCCATCCTTTTTGTATGGCTTTAACTCATTTCCTTGTGTTTGCTCAGGGGTAGAATTTGCCACTGTATTAGAGCAGTGGATGGTGAGGAGGTGGAATGAGCCTGTGAACAGAAGAAATCAAATTCTAAAGCTGGTGGCACTTTTGCTATCAAAGCCTGGAAACCAGGAAACCTGTTAAGTTCTGCCCCAAATAATAAATTCATAATAATAAACACCGTGATACTGTTGTTCCTGAATCTTTCTTTTATCCTGACTGCTGAAACATGGGCTTCTCTGACTGTGAGGTGGCTCACCACTGATGTGTGAATCTAAATGTAAACCAGTATTTCGGGCAGCCAAAGAAGCAGTACAGTAATATTGCAGGAACATAACAAGGGGAAGCTCAAATAAACTCCAGATCAGATTGTTAACAGAAGTCATAGTGGAAGCCAGACTCAGCCACAGGTAGCACTGAGATCCAATCTCAGCACAGAAAATAGGTGTAACAGGGCATAGTATGAACTGCAGTGGTTTGATATGGGGCAGTTCAAGAGGCTCAAATTTCTTTTTGTAGTTCTTCAACCATTTGCTTTTAGTGCTTTCCTTTCTTGTGCTTAATTCTTTGATCATATGAAAAACTGCAGCTTGAGGCCCCTCCATCTAGCAGCCAACAGCTCTACGTGTGTCTAGTTTTATGTCCTCTTAATGGTTTACTATCTATCAGATAATGTACAGTAATGTAAAGAAAGCTGTTTTACCACCCCTGTTTTACTCAGAAAACATAAACCAGGCAGGTAAATTATGTCAAAAGGAAAACATAAGAGACAGTGATAACAATTGACCTCAAATCTCCCTCTAGGTCTATGAATAATTTCTTACCTGAGTAATTAAAAACTTAGTTATTCTCTCTGGCAATCTGCCCTTTTCACTTGACAAGATCATCTCCAGCATGTCTCCATGGAGTTTTTCCATAACAACAAAGACTCTTTCTGGCGTCTCAAACATACACTCCAGATTTACAACCCCAGGATGATGAAGATTCTATTAAAGATAAATACAGCACTAGACTTCTCAATATGATCAGTAGCTTTTATCATTACATATCCTGACTTTAGACTCCCACCTAAACCAGACAATGTTTCTGTATTTCATAATTTAAACTGTGTGCCTAACCTGTAGGCAACAGGGACAAAATTTCTAGGAGCAGTGCAGGAGAATATATGAACTTCAAATTAGTTTAACATACATTTTCCTTATTGTGCCTGGTGCTTAAAACTGCAGAAATTGTAACTCCTAGCGTGACATTGCCAATACATTTGTTCTTGGCTGTTTATGGAGAATAAGCAGCAAAACTACTAGTATTTTTGCAAAAGTACTAGTGATAATAAATTAAAATAATTATATTATCTGGTATTTACAGAAAAAAATAATGGAGCTAATACATGAAAAAAGAACAGAAAAATACCTGTAAAATGGCAACTTCATTACGAAGTTGACTTTCCTGTTTAGTTGGAAATCTTAGTTTATCAATTATTTTAATGGCAACATCTCTTCCAGTTTTGCGGTGTTTTCCTGCATTAATAAAACAAAAGCTCTCTATCAATTACCATAATTAATTATGAAAAGTGTTCCCCTTTCATGGGTTGTACAAATGGCCAAAACCAAGTAATTTTCAGAGCTGGTTTGCAGATATGACATTAAAAGGTTTCTGTCATTTCTCTTCTTTCTTCCCTTTGACAACAGAACTTTTCTTACTATCTCCTGACAAAGCCATTTAAACATGTAAGAAACAAACATGTAAGAAAGTCAGCTCTACATTGCAACAGTATGGATTCAAAGTTAATTTTCTCATATACATATATATAAGCTGCAGCTGCATTCTCTGCATCTGGCTGGCTGTAGGCTTAATCCTTCACTGGTAGCTCCAGACTAGCAAATAATGAAATATGTGATAGCCTTCAGGCATGTTAGTACATGTCCCAAGTTCATCAGAAAGTCAGAGATACCTCAGTGAGAAATCTGTTGTTAGTTCTCACTTCACACTGTCTCAAACAACAGCTGTACCTAAATACACCCCTAAAAAACTGCTGAAAAAGGGAGAAAAGAGAGAGGAAAAATCAATAGAAAAATAAAAAGAGAAACAATTCTAGCAAGCTACTGAAAAAACAATAAAAAAAAAACCTCACTGGAATATGTAAAGAAACACAGAAGGAAGAATAAATTTTTTTTTCATCTATTACAGTTCTCAATAAGAACAGCTTTCTTCACTTCAGGGTTTGCTGTATTAGAACTTACAGAGAATATTAAACTATTGATATACACTGACCTACTACTGGCCAGAAAGCTTCAATCTACAAATGACTTCACCAACACAAAACATAAATATATATTTTGTTGAATGTATACTGCTTAAATGAAAAAACAGACAGCTAATTTCTGCAACATTTCAGAGTCCAAATACATTCCCCATTCAAGACACTTTTTTTCTTAAGCACAATTGTACAACACCCCAAAACCTTACCTCCATAAACAATTCCAAACTGTCCTGATCCCAATACTTCATCTGGGAAGATCTGGTATACTGTACTAATATCCTGTTTATATAAACATAACAGATATTAAGCCCTAAGGATATGGAAAGAAAATTTGTATTTCATCTGCTTTTTCTAGTGGGAAGTAGCATATTTTTAGTACAGTACATTTTAAAATACATTATCTGCCCAAAAATTCAGGTGTGCTTTATTACAAGCCATATTAACTGTAACTGCTGTAAAAGCTGATGAATCTTCAGCAGGTTCACTGAGAGGGATAAAATATTCCATTTGTGCCAGAGAGGCAGTCTCATGTCTCACTATTTTTCAGTGTTGTAACACAGGCTAAAGCACAAGCTGTTAGCAGATTCATTTGGGAGACTCAAATAAACATCAAATCTTGCAGCTCAGTTTTATTTTCCTAGCATTTGACCAGCAGCAGATAAAACAAAGAGTAAAAGAATGCCTAATTCATAATAAAAGCTGTCTTACCTTTTTTTAGTAAACAAAACGGACACATCCCTACCAGGCAATCTGACAACTACCAGAGCTGTCCCAAAGCTTTAGCTGGCTTTAGCAGGGTATATCTATTTTTTCCCTCTGCCATGAGACAGAAAGCAAGCAGTGTGACTGCTTAACTTGACCACATGACCTGTGCCTAACTGTCCTAGAGTAAAAGAAACCCAGAATTCTCTATGTGTGTGTTATGATACATGCAACTCTTCCTTTGGAGAGAGTTTCATCTTCACACAAGAGAGACTATCTGATCTTTCACATATGACAGGAAATGGCATGTTTATCAAGCTTTGTGGCCAGTTTTACACAGTTCAGTTGACAAATTCCATGAAGTAGTAATTTCTACACCTTGCTTTTCCATTGGGTGATTAGCATTCTACACAGATCCACAGTTAAAGCCTGTGAAATCATCCATACCTAATTCTTGCATCTCAAAGAAAAGGTGTTATGAAGATGTTTTTTTTGTCAAAAGTTAAAAAGGCTAATTGTTTGTTAATTTCTTCAAAGTAAATGAGAAATGGCTGGTGGGAACTCCCCTAACACTTCCCCTGAAAAACAGATCAATGACTTTGCAAGCTTAATCACAGCATGTGCAGCACCAGCATCCAGAGAACACTCACCACGTTTTCTTGGACTTGGCAGTTTGACACAGAAATACTGATGGATATATCCCCTGGGGAAGAAAGCAAAATATACTTTAGATTGCTGTGCTTTTAGTTCAAACATGTAGTAATAGGAAATGACATTCACATTACATCAGTATCTACTGACAGCTCTAGAAATCAGACCAATTAGGTCAGCTTGTTTGTCTACCACCTAATATAAAATAATACCAGCCCACAAATACATGAATTGACCAAGAGTTTTGCAGTATAGAGAAAAAACAGCATTATACAATTAATTAATTTTTTAATAGTGAAGTCACATAATTCCCATTTACAAGATTCTTATTGCTTTTTCCATTTTATTTTGAGGCTTTGTACCTCATTCAAGTAACAACTGCAACTATATTGGTTTTATTTAGTGGAATTAATAATAATTTTGATTTATTTAGTCACCTACAACATATTTGATGTTATTCGGATGAAGGCAAATACATATTCAAATTAGACTGCATACTGTTGCAAGTAATACCCATTTCAACTGGCTTAACAGACATTATTAAAAACTTAAAAATTAAAACAGACATAATGGAAACAAAATCTTGCACTTTTGCTTAAATACAACAAACACCACATCCAGCTTCTGTCAATTCAGAGCTTAGGATGTCTTAAGCATGTCATATGCATTTTGAACTGCAAACTTATTGAGAGGCTCAGTAAAAATTCAGAATATGCCTACTGCTAACTGCATTACACAGACAATACTTTGGAAAGGAAAGTATGCTTCTCTTCTTTGGAACATTGTCACTTCTGTCTCCTACTTCGGTGCAGAATCCCATTCATGCTGACTTTCCATTCGTTCAAGTAAAAATTTTGAAACCAGTGTCCACTATAAGGCCTGTATTAGACACTGAAGACACTTGCTACTACCCATCAGCACTTAGCTGCAGTAAGTAACATGAGTGACTTCTGCCTCACATGGCTTATTCCCTTTCCTCGGGAAGCCTGCTTTTGGTATAAAATGTTTGTTATGGAGAGGTTTATTATCACTGCCAATTTGTTTTCAAATATATATACAGCTGTGATTACATGAAAAACAAAACACGGACAAAGACGAGTCTTGAACTTTGAGCAAAAGGAAGAAGGGTGCTATCATTTCCTTTGTCCACAGGAAATTATTCTAAAGGTCTCAGACAACCTTAATTTTTGCACATATAACCCAGAGATAACTACTAACTTGTGAAGAAAATTTTCAAACTTCCCAAGAGGGAGAAAAGACAGCTGTCATGCACAGACCAGCATTTTAGGCAATTTGTTTAGCTACACTGGACTCAAACCAAGGGCACTAGGCAACTCGTCTGATGGAAATGACATCCAGAATTTGACACTATTTTATACAGGATCCCAGTAGAGAAAGCAGAGGACATTGGTGATCTAATCTGATGTGTGAGCTGTTGTGCCTGGAGATGCAATGCCACAGCCTGTTGTATTACTTGGTTTCTGAAGGGCTTGTGGTCTCATTAGCATTTTATGCTGCATTAATAGCATCCAGATGTCAAGTGCTAAAGTGGGTGTATATTGCAACAAGAAGTCTAATCCAAATTGTGTAGACATATTCAAATTCATTTCACACTGAATAGGCTGAATACAAGTACAGAGCAACCACAGCAGCACATGGCAAGTACTGGGGAACTGTATGCTCTGTATCAGCACCCAAGCTAGATTTAAACATGCCCCATATTTGGTCTACATAAACTGTCACCTTTGCTAGAGAAATACACAAAGGTATGTAAACTGGAAGCAAAGATATATTCAGTCCTTTTGGTTCTGGACGTGCCTTTTTGTGCTTAGATTAGCTGTTCTTCACACTTGAGCTCTTTTCATCTCAGCATGGGACAATGTTTGAGGCAGCTGTACAGCCAAATATGATGAAAGAGAGCACATCATCTGTGCTGCAGTGACCCAAAGAGAGAAGAGCTGCTTCTGCAGCCAGCTAGGAACATACATTACAGTCAGGATGGGGAAAAAAAATCTATCAGTTCTGAACTGGAGCTCAGAAAACTTCATCCCTCTGCACAAGGAGGCTATTTCTCACACCAGCAATGCAAATTCGGATTAGAAGCCTTACTAATTTCATAACTATATGCTCACTAAAATATCTGCATCTTGTGTATTTATTCAGATGTCCTACTATCACCTGAAAACACATGGATAGGAAACTGTGGTGTTTAAAATAATATGGAAGACAAGTGATAAGCCATGACAGAATAGCCTTTATCAGTTGTGCAACACATCCTTTCAATGTGTGCAGAAGACTGAGCAAAGTCATCTGAGATGTGATTCTACTTATCTGAAATGGAGGAAATGAAGAGACTTACTGTGCAGGCTGGGTCCTGACCCAGTTGATGCCCCTTTAGGGATGACAGGCATCAGGGCGTGCTGGATTGCCATCTCCCACATTCGTGCCACATCAATGCCAACACCACTACTGATAACACTGTTATTCAGTGGCACACTTGAGAGGTTGTCTATGTTTTCACCAACATAATAGACTATATTTGCTGTGCTTATTTCAAAACAGTGAGGATTGGCTCCTTGAGGCAGCAAAGTGAAAGTTTTTGCAGGTTCCAGGGACAAAATTTCAGACAATGGGATTTCCTATAATGAAAAAAATATTTTACTTTCTGTGTAAAGATTATCAACATATAAAACTTAAACATGAGCTTTATTTGATTAGTTTATGATATCAACTGTTGCCTTTTACCATATGCTTCTTGTACAAACAAAAAGGCTCTTGTAACCTGAAACTTTGTGACACGGAGGACTGTTGATGGTAAAATACTAAATGTTTCTGTCCAAGACTAAATAGAACTTTAATTATTTAACTGAAGTTATCAAAGAGAGTAGTGAGGTTCCTTCAAAAAAAAAAAAAAAAGAGCCAACCATATATCAAGAGAACTCCATTAGAAAATAAAACCCTGTTGACTTCTCATATAAAAACTTTTCATTCCCACAACACATATTTTATAGGTCCTTGTTAGATGACACCTTGCTGATCAGAGAATTGTTTGTGAAAGGCAGAACACACATATGCAGCTTAAACAATGAAAAAAAATAACAAACCAAAACCTAGATAGAAGTTATACTATTATTGTACTTTTAGTAAGCATCAATTTAGCAATTTAGTCCTTATATTCTGCTGGTATAAAAAGAGGATGAAAAATATTCCTTACTTTGTAATACTTGCTTCCAGTATCATTTTGAAAAAGTGTAATGCATTTGCTGTCCAGCCTCCAGTAGTGTCGCTTTCTCTGCAATGAAAAACAAGTAAATTAATGAAATGTTCATTTCACAAAAGCACCACTGCCAAAATGTTTCTTTAGTTTGAAGAAATGTACTGTGAACGATAAAGACCCAATTGCTATTACAAGACTTCAATGAAGACCTTATAATTGAATTTATAATTTATAGAGCTCTTATTATGTTCTGCTGTTTCAGTAATAGCTGTGCTAAAATTGTACAAGTTTTAAAAATTTAAAATGTCATTCTCATGTCTGCATTACATTCAGCACAATTTGCTGATATATATGATCCTAAAGCAATCTAAATTTCTTTTTGTATCCCTTATAACACCCCAGTTCACTTCTGAAGGTAACATACTCAAGGCTTTATTCATGTTGCAGCAGGTTGGAATGAAAATAGCCTTTTTCTACACTAAATCTATTTAACAAAAGTCTCAATTCAACTGGCAGTATCAGGGAGAGTGTAGATGGAAGGTAAAGCTACTTTACAGAACCCCTCAATGTTTTATTTCACTTCCTTCAAAATGACTAATTTGGCTGCCTATTATAATGCAATAGATATAATCAGATGGTTTTTGCCTGTTTTAGCTGTCTTCTGTTCTAGCAAACAGGGCCAGTCTTAGCTATGATAAGAATTGGGACTTTAGGAATAACCAAAATTGCGAAAAATGCCTTACATGAGTGACTGTAAATTATCAATTTGATTCTATACATAGCATATTCGATACATATTCTATTCTATACATAACATAACATGTACTGGAAGACAGGTCTTCTGTAACAATTCTTACCAGTGTGTCCTTGCTTGTATAGTGAACCATCCAACCCTCCTTCATTACTGTGCTACTTCTCCGTTTTGTGTGCTTCACAGATTGTACCACTCTCATTAATGGAATATTGTTGCTGGTTGAAGGGCTTAAGAATAAATCATTAAAGGCTTTTAAAAAGAAGATAACTTTGGACAAAAAGAAAAAAACACTCTTTAAAATCAGAATATATGTATACACACACACACACAAAATATCCACATTTATTTTTATCATTGCTAGCAGACTTGGTTTGCACACTATTTGTGGATGCTGAAAAAGCTTCAGCAGTGAATTTCTTCAGCTCTCCAGCATTTTGTGAGAACTCTGTCTTTCCCATGCAAGCTAACTAAAACAAAGTTACTAGTTTTGTAAATATTCTCACCTGCAGATTGTTTTGCTGGATTGTTATGGTTTCAAATAGAAAAATATTTGGGAATGGACGTGTTAGATTTGGGCCAATCCCCTCGAGGGGTGGATGACCAAAGAACCAATTACTTTATGCCATTTAACTCACTTTTTGCGAACTAACATATAAAAGCCTCGGGAAAAAACCATTAAATCAGCTCTTGCCACCATTTCTACCTGACCCTGGACTTTGTGTGGTTTTTCTATGTGTCAGCATTGCAACAGCAGCAACTGTTTTATTTTGTCATTCCAAATACCTCGAGATTACAAAGAAAAAAGACTGTAATGCTATACCATGAGAACGTCAGAGACCTTCTGAAGGCCTACACACACTCTTCCAAATATATTTCTAAAGAGGAGCTAAGAAAATGGGCAAATGACTAGGGCCTTATCTAGGCTCAAGCTTGTGCTACGTACAATTCACAGCAGTATTGATCTTGAATCTCTCATATTCTAACACTGTCCCACAGATTACTGTCCTGTGATCTTGCTTGGGTTCAAACACACAATGGAGTGCTAACAGTTTACAGAGTAGAAAATGTGTCGGCTGCCCAGCTGCACACACCCTGGCCAGGCACAGCAGAGAATCTGCTGGAACCTCTCAGAGAAGGAGGTTTAAGCTACTCAACCCTCAAAAGACTTAAGGTGAAACGCTACTGCTTTGTGGGGTATGCACACTGCAACTTTCTACCATTCAGCTGACACACAGTAAGCTGGGAAGGCATGGGAATGTGACAACATGCCTGATAGCACTGTCAGATAAAATCTGTTAGTAACCAGGAGCAAGCTAGCCCATCTTCTTTGCTGTTAGAATTAACAATTCCTAAAGCAGATTCTGTGTAATGGAATATGGACTCAATCCACTCCAATCCTAAACATGAATGCTTAGTTATTTCTGGCAGAAATTTAAACAGTGATGCTGCATTGTATGTGAAAACAGAGCACAACACTGCTCTTGTATTCTGCCCTGCTAGCAAACTTATTGGTGCAACAACTGCAACGAAAAAGGGCTAATAGTGTTTAGGAAAAGAAACGTTACGTTCCCAAAGTTGTTGTGACTGTATATGTCTGCAGATGGCCCTGCTTCACTGTAATGCATTCTGGAAATAAGTTTTATGAATTGGTAGTTTCCCATCAAAATGCTGTCTGAAAATTTAATTAAGTATGTAACATATAGTTGACATCTTTTCTGCCTAAAAATGACCAAACCATCTGCAGTTCCCATTTAGCTATTCTTGTGTGTACTGACAGAAGGTTTACTTTTTATTTGCCTTTTACAGATGACTTAAAAAATATCCATAGATACAGAAACTACCCTTAGAAATAACTGACAGGAGGTATTACTGGAAATACAGGAATGTCCCTTAAATAAGTAAAACACATACCTTAGTTATAAATATTTTATTGGTACAACTGGGTGTTTTTATTTTGAAAACTTGCAGGGCTGTCCACTTAATAAAACCCGGAAATTCAAAATGTTCTGTGACAATGATTCTGTCACCTTAGCACAGGCTCATATTCCAATGACACAAGGTGTCTGTACATCATACACATCATATCTATGCAGACAAATAAACCTGCATGAAGGTTTATTTTTAAACATAGGTCACTGCTGCATGAAGCAAAACTGCATATTGTTGAAATGGATTGCTTTTTATTAGTGCAACAAGTGTATGACAGTAAACACAGAAATAAGGGGAACATATTACTGAAAGAGACTCCCAACAAGCACAATAAAAGAGGAATTTTCAGGTCAAACAGACCTCTAAAAGAAAAATGTTTTATAATTCTTAAAGGTATAGAGCCCTTGCATCAAGGAAATAACAACTAAAATTACCTTAGTTCATTTTAGATTCCCTGACAATAAATAATCCCTACTTTTTCCCTACTATTCAGACAGTTCCAATAAGTGAATAATGTTTCTTCTCTCAATGCACTTCTGAGGTGAGTTGCACAACTCAGTTCCTGTTTTCCTTCTTGAGCAGTCATTTCAAAGCACTATTCTATTTTGTAACTTGCTTGAAATTACTTTGTCAAACTTTCCTTTTTTCTAAAGACATCTAAAAATACAAACTATTAATCTGGAACTGATCACACCATAGCCACATACACGTTTTGTTTGTTTATTTATTTAAATGACCAGGCATTGCACTGTTAAGCCAGGGAAAGAATGGCTTTGAAAGTAAGTAAACAATAAATAAACAAATAGTTTATTATTGCTTATGCACAAATAGTTTCACATCATTTTCATGAGAACAGACCTGCAAGAACTACTTGCACATCAGTTTTCCCATGCTACTTCAACTTGACAACAAAGCTCCTCCTCAATTACTAATGCATATGATCAGTGAAGCATTCTCACTGCAATTTCAAACCCACAACATTTCACCAGCATTCCCCATTCTAAATGAGTGAGAATAGTGCCCCTGCAGATTCCCCCCTGAGCCCTAGACATGATGTGCACAAATAAATACAAAGAAAGATGGAAGGTACACTCACTCCCAGCTCACCTGATCATCCTGTTAGACTCATCGTGATCCAGATCAGCATCCTGCATTTCTCCATTGTCACTGTGACATCCTGTCATTGACATCTCTGAATCATGAGCCATAGATTCTTCCATGTCATCTATAAAGCCACTGTTTCTTTCACTGTCGTTGTCATCACTCCCTTCTTCCATGACCACATCAGACTCAGCCCCAGGACTAAGAAGATCTGGAATATCATTTCTCAAGTTATTATCTGAAAACATACCATACTCCAACTACAACATCCTGGCACATTTCAAGCTTCCAAAAAACTCAACTTCTCTTTGGAAGTCTGTTGCCTGGAGCTAGACAATGTAAGTAGACAATTAATTATCATGTGAACTGAATATTCCTTCGCACAGGAACAGTGTTTTCTGTGAAGCCTGCACAAAGCAGCACAATTATTAATACCACTGAAACAATGTTTCCTGCCATTAGAAAAGAAATATTAAATAAACACCCAAACCAAAGACTTGGGATTAAACTTATTTGACTATGGCATAGCATTAATAATGTCATCCAGCTTAAATTATATTAAACTTTCTAGTTTCCAAGTTAGATATGCCTAAGGAAGATCAGAGTAAGAAACAATTTTTTATTGCGTTGTTGCTGGGGAATGGATTTATCTGGAATACAAAATCATTAGTCCAGTCAGAGGGTAAAGACAGCATTAGTTTTTCTTGGATGTCACAATGTTTCAGAAATTTGAAGTAAGGTTAAAATCACATGGAGCTCATCAAATAGTTTCTCCTAGCAACTTTTGCCTAACTGTGTGGAGGAAGGGTCTTGACAGACAATGTAGGCAATGTACCACAAGAAAAGGCATATTGAATTGTCTGACAGCACAATGTTTGGAATTAATGACATTTCACTGAAATTAGCTGAAAAGTTTGTTTTCATGCACAGTAGTCTTAAGATATTTGGATATAAATTACTGATGTGTGATTAAGAGACACACACTTCATCTCTAGCAGAACCAGTCATTCAGTCATGAATGATACTTCACAGTGCAAGGCTCTCTCTTTGCTATTTCTACAACACTTTTAAAATATCTATTTTTAATAAACCTACAACCAGTTAAAAGTAACTTCTTACATTTAGTATATAATGCATTTACTAATGACACCATGCTTGGAATTTCATTGCTTCAGCTCTTCTTTCACTTACTATTTTAGGGAAGATGCATCACACAGCAGATGGACAAAATGACAGATATTCTATTTTGTTTATTAAGTTTGAAAATAATGTCAACCAAATTACTGCAAAAATACAAATAAGATACAGGATGAAACTGCCTTTGATATTCCCGAGGACTCTATCAGTCATTCAGGACACACAATTCAGAGCTCTATGAGGATTCTATGTATACCATACTATGAATATTATTTGATTTGTAAAAGCCAAATTCTATAAATTTTAAGATTGCAATTTTCAAGGCATATACTTGGAGTAAGCCCAGAATATGTGTGCTCACCCCAAGTGACTCTGCACAAGCTTTCCTGAGACAAATTATCACTTCCCACTAGCCCAGCACCAGATTCACATGTAAGGAGGAAAGTCCAAACAAAAGTAGTGTGTTGCTTGTGAAGCTAAAGTGGGGAGAGGGCAGAGGGGGTGTGTTGGAGGGATGAAATAAAGCTGCCTCAGATGGAAAGAGGGAGTTTGGAAGAGTAATTCAGAAACAAATGTAAATTTTGCTCGTTTAGTTCAGTTGGACAGAAGCAAAGTTTACGTCCCTTCCTGTCTCCTCACAGCACTTTAGATCAATCACTCCTCTGTAAAACTGCATCTATGCAGGAAAAAGCTTATCATTTATAAGCAGATTTAGTGACCTTCTCTGACTGCAAGTCTCAGGGAAAAGTTTACACTGCTGTCAATGGATTTAACATATCATGGTGTATATTTTAGCTTTTGAAAATCAAACCACAGTTTACCACTGGCAATATTATTCACACTCAGGAAGAAATAGTTGTGTTGTGAGATGGTTAATGGTCAAGTGAGGTATAAATGGTGCAAGATTTAAAAAAACAAAAAGTAATAGTGGTTCCAAGAGTCCCATGAGAGATGAATCAGAAAGGACATTCAGTAGGAACACATCATCTTATTTTCCAGAAAAACATGCACCTTGACATATTTTAAGTGGGATATTTAATATCTGTAGTAATTTTGCTATTAAACATAAACACTTTGTAATGATACAGAAACACTACTGTGAGAATACAATGAAAAGTGTTAGTTAACATTCCTACTTTTGGAAATTCTTGATATGTCTTCAGTAAAGTAGACCGCTGATTTAAATGAAAAAGAATTCATCATAAGGTAATACTTTATTAACCTCAGAAGCAGTTTAGGCTGACAACTTAACACAGTAATATGCATCAGAAACTGAGCACTTCACCACACTTCTCATTCCCTTATCACACAGGAAAGTGACATTTTCAAGGCAATCAACAACTCCTCTACAACCACTCCTTTCTCCTTCCAGTACCGTCTGTCAAGCCTACCCATACACCCCTATACTTAACACAAAACCAGCAGCTCATGCATGGGAAAATTGGAGGATAGTCAAGACTTGATTTCTGCCAACTGGTATGATTAGTTTTAAGCCATCAGTAAACAGTGGAATTTTTTCCTGAAGGGCATTTCTAGTTCTTCTAGGTATGTTTTTCCTTCTCAGGAAGATTATCCATAACCACTTTTTTCTCCCCGCACATTAGAAGACAATTTTGTGCTTCTATCTGATAGGTGAGTGCCAACTTCTCACAGTGTGGTTTTTGGCTTTTCTCAGGCATTCTGCATTGACCAGGCTTTCTCACAAGGCCATTTTGCTGCTGACATCACTGCTGTGGCACAGCTCAGCCTGTCTGCCAGTGCTGCCTATTTGGAAGAAACACTCTCTGAACTGATGGCGCATGAGGCCCTTGCAGCGTTCCTCCCACACTTCATCTTCAACATACAACAGAAATATTGCAGAGGAAAGGCCACTCCCAAGCAATGGAAAAATGGATGTTTGTTCACGTCAGTTTTGCATTTCTCTTTTATTTAACTGACAGTTTAAACAATGGCAGGAACAACTGTTAATGCAACTTACCTCCATTAATGGCAACTTCCCCCAGGCAGTTATTTGGCACTTTAGGAGCACAGCGTTTGTGACAGTTGAATCTACAGTCTGTTAGGTAAAAAAGGGATACAGCCAAATTATTTATTTTTCTGTGACACAATTATACTTTTTCCTGCTATCAGCCTATAGATGTCAAGCTGTATCATTACATTAACACAAGTCATAAGGCCCAGAGAGCGTGCCCTAGCCTGGCTGCAAGCTGCCTGACAGTGGAAGGGACGGGATGAAGATGCTAGGAGCACATTTCTGAGGGGAAAAAAAGCATTTCCAAGGGTGGCTGGGTGGAGTGGCACTACTGCAGCCAAAGTGGTGCTCAACTCATCTAGGGGAGTGATGAGGAGACACAAGTGCTTGGCTGCAAAGCCAGAGCTGCCTTTCCAGCGAAAGAAGGAGAATGGGCTGCAGCGTATCAGCTGCAATTGCAGAGACTGACTACATATCAAATATTGATGATTGAAAATTGAAACAGAAGAACCCCAGGCAACAATTTTAAGTGAGAAAATATTTGTTCTTTACATCTCAAGGCAACTTCTAGACAGCTTGGAACTGTGGGTTCCTTCAGTCCTTCATCTATTTTTCAAACACTTTTTTTTACTTCTTTCATTTGTGTAAGTAGCACTTCATTAGATGTCATGTGAACTATTTTCTTTTGGCTTATGAGCAAATTTTACTTAAACTAAGAGCTGTAACTTACTACCAGGAAAAGCCAAAAGGAAAAAATAGTATACTAAGATTGTCTATATCCTTGTAATTATTTAAGATTGATCCAAAAACCAACTAGAGGTACTGCAGTGCCAAACTACGGATAATTTAATTTTTTTATTTAATTACATTAGTATTTGCTTAGGTCACCAGGATTCAAAACGGACTGAAACAGGTGATGCCTTAATAGACACTTTGCTTTAGTTAAATTGTATCAGAATCACAACTTAAATAAATGCAACTTTGAATTTTTGCAGGGTTCAAAGAAGCAACACGAAGTATACTGATTAATTTTATTATAACTCTTATTTATTGTAATAGAAGGAAGGTAATTTTAAGCATCCATTAGCCAACAATCCAAACCCATAGCATGCACAATGCTCTGTATTAACAGGCTAAGGTTGGCTAAGGTGAGCCAGGATTCTAGGCTATGATCCCAGGGGCCTGACTCACTTCAGCACCTACTAAGGTATTCAATGCCTTGAGACCTGAGAACACATTAATCACACTGAAAAAATGTGGGTTTAAATTCTCATATAAACCCATCTTATTTTTCTTCCATTACAACTACCCCAAAATGCTGAACTGCTGAGGCTCAGGCATATGCTTCAATTCACACACAGGACTTTGTAGATTGAAAACAATGAAGATATATAAGAATACAGCTAACTATTCTGCTGTAAGCACAGGTTCACCTATGCCAAATACAAGATCATTTACACCTGAATGAAAAATGTGAGCTCCTGCACATACACCAAAGGGTAAGAATGAACAGCCGTGCAGTCAGCTCCTACAGAACAATTACTGTAATTCTGACTGCAGCTCAATCCAATGTAATTGTACATGTGCCTACATGTAGACAGTTCAGTGAGGAATAAGGCTACATAGTAACTACTCAAACACTAATTTACTAATTTTATTATGCTCAGCTTTTATGTTCCTAAAGGACATTTGCTTACCTTTGCACTGCAAACCCTGTCTAAAAAGCCCTTTGAGAAGCTTCTTGCAGTACTGGCAAACTGTTGGACGTGTGTAGGAGTGGATGACAAAAGTGTGAGGCACTTTAACCTTGGACAGTAAAATCTTGTCTAGTTGAATAGGTCGTCCAATGTAGGACTGTGAATTTGACCTCTTCTCTCGCCCAGTGTATGATTCTGATGGTGTCTTTTGCTGTAAAATACATAAAAAGGAGTTTTGCATTCATTTTTAAAAGAATATCATTTTCAAATATTCCCTCACCTTAATAATGCTGTCATATGTCACAAAAAGTTATGTAAGTGCCTTTAAACACTAATAGAACACACATCTTACCCCTCTCAGACTACTTTTGAAAAATGTGAATGGTAGTGAACAACACCTTTGCCAGCACTACTACCATACACTTTATATTGTGACTGAAACAGGTTTTTGTTTCAAAAAATTACTAATCAAAATTTTAATGCTCATTAAAATTTCTCAGAAAAGCATTTTACATTCTGATAAAGAACATTTTTACATCTTATTTTCTGTTTAACATCAAAAGGAGCTTTGAAAGCCTGTATTTTTTGAATAAATATCAAGAAAATTATTACTTTATTCTATGTGCATGGAGACAAATGATAAAAGAACACTTAGTGTTTTCTATCCCTTTTATTTATAATTTTTGCTGTCGCTAACCTTACCACATTTGGATTATGCACAATAGATCACAACAGGTATTTAAATGTGTATATATATATATATACACATGCACACACACATTTAAATACCTATTATACACATATGAAGTGAGACACGCAGTCTAAGAGATAAAATCCAAATAATTTCTGGAAGAAAAGTTACCTTATTTTCTCTACTAAATTCATTTAGATGTATATATGACAATTAACCCAGAAAACAACTCACCTAGAAAACTGCTTTCTCCTAATACCTGCCCTTGAGAAAGGACCAAACTGCACCCACAATTAACATTGAAAGGAGAAAAAAAAAGTGAGAAAATGCAGCTTGATTATTTAAAACTCAGCACCTTCTCACTATCATCTGCAAATAATCTCATAACTGAAGGCTAGAAAACAAATTATTCAGCATGAGCCTGCACTGCTCAAAAACTGTAGTAGCTGAAGCTTCAGATAGACATTAACTTGAAACACTGCTTAGATTCAAACATACAATGATTTAGGAAATTCTCCATCTGAGAAGGTTGACTGATTACCATTTCCCAGTCACCAAAATATAGAAAAATACATTTTTGTACGCTTCCATCTGAGACTTTTGGAGTAAAGAATTGAAAAGTTATTTTAATGGCAGACAAACCTATGGAATTAGTCCCAGGCTTTGCCTTCACAGTGTATCTGCCAGGGGGGAAAAATTTCTTCCTTACTAAGTTCATATAGGTTTCTTGCTGAGAAGTTGAATTCTTTTGGTTATACTGTAGAATTAGATGTCTTTTCCAAGAAGGATAAAGATCCACTGTACCAACGCAGTCCATTCAAACAAAGGAAGAACATGCAAAACACATCGTATGTGCCAGGTACATATCATCATCAAAAAGACACTAGATTGAAAGAAGTGTAAGAGAGCATCTGCCTTTTCTTTACCACAAATAATATTGGAAAAAGTCTGAGTACATACTCTGGTATTATAGGTTTACTTCCTGAGGTTTAAATCTTTATGCTCTGCAAAGCACTTATGCATATAAAAAAACCACAAACAATCAATTAGTCTCAATTTGAGATTAATTTTATTTAGTGTTCATTATACAGCAATAAAATTTGCCTAATATTTCTAAGGCAGGTTGCAGTAAGTCTTATGAAGTGAACACGACCAGGCCTGTAAAAGGGAAGGACAGAAGAATGAGCCACATACTCTGCACAAATTGCATTGCTCAGCTAGTGCGAGCCACCTGGAAATTCCAGCCCTCAGTGTTTGTGGACAGGGCAAAGCTCACGAAGAGCAGCAAGAAACAGAGATGAAGTCCCCTCAGTCTTATGCTTATGTAGAATAGGAAAAATTTTTGCCCAGACTGATGCTACTTCATAGTCCTAGTTCAGTGCCTGACAAGTTACAGCCTCAACCTTACCCTATGACCAGACACCTAGCCCTGAGTTTGCTCTTTAGTGCCCAATAGAGGTGTTTTACTTGTGGCATATTACAATTTAATGTAAATATTTTCTTTTTGAATAAAATAATTTCTAAAGCGTTTGCCTTAATTCTAGTCACTACTTGCAATGCGTTAGTCACAACACCACGCTCTCCCTTTCTTAAATCTGGACCTTTGGTGGACTTTTTGCATCTAGTGATGCTAGTCTCTCAAAACGAAGTTTAACTGAAAAGGAGTGCAAATACGTAAGGGAAAGTGTTCTACTGCTTGCTTTCCTTATGTCACTGTAATAAACTAATATTTCAGTTTAGCATTCTTACTATAGAGCTATTTCTTGACAATCTTACCCTTGTCTGCAGTACAAGTGATTGAAATATGTAACACCAGCATCTCTCTCAGAACCCTGACTAATCCCATCTCAATTAAACCTATTTTTTATGATCACTCTTTGCCTTCATTTTCTAAACTATTACCTAACCAAAAATTATTTTGGCAACTGAATACTGCTAAAAGCAAAGTCCAAATTACTTATACCTAAGTGACTTCATACTTAAAGGATTTTAGAAAGCTGTTTTGGCCCAGTTTTCCTCACCAAATGCCTTGCAGGTTTTAGAAACTTCAGTAGTGTTGCTGAAATGTACTGAGACTAATCTTGGGCAGTTATGATTAACAGAGAGAGACAGTCTTCCCTACAGCTTTGGTACTGACCTAGATGTCTGATCAAATCTCAGGTGCAGTACAGTACAAGTGTGGGACAAATGATTTCCTGTATTTTTTTCACAGATTGATGGCAAATTTTTCAGTTTTAATGTGCTAGTATATATGTCTGAGAAAATGTCAGGTTGAACAGTAAGTGAATTCTAGATGCACCGCCTTGAGTTGATTGCTTCTGAGATAACTCTGAAAGTTTCTCATCATACCATCAACCTTGATTAAACAGAGTTACCATTAATAAAGCTTTTGTGGTGTTGTTTGGTATGGTATTTTTCTCAAAATTTGTATTGGTCAATGCACAGTTATAATTTCTGAAATATTTACTTCAAGTCTCATTTCACATGGCTGCCAAGTTGTGATCCGGAACAATTAACCAAGTTTCTTTTAGTAATTCTTAAGTGTTCTCTACAGCTCAAGCAGTAATGGATTCTGAAAAAGGATAAAACAATGGAAAACCTACTGTATCATGTCAGTCTTCAAGTCCAATTTATAGAGAAAAGTATTTTAGCTTGTCTTTGCCATTCTACAAGTGCTAGGCTGCTACAAGCCAGCAGCACAGCACACCACGTAATGCACCTGCAATTCTCATCTTACAGCGCCTTCGGGTCAAGAGGTAAAGATGAGTTTCACCTTCTCCCATGCCAGAAAAGAAATCAGAATTCATGGATCTGGTCTCGCTCCTGCATGCCCTGGCCTGATATGCCTGACTCCACTCCCTCCCTCTTCCAGCCAGAGGCAATGTGTCTGCTGGGTCCTGCTCAAAGGTAGAAGGGTAAGGGAAGCTGGTGACAGATAAGTCATGGCAGCAGCAGCTGGAGCATCTTCAACACCCCTCTGATGATTGACAGATTAGGAGGAGTACCTCCTCCCTCTTGTCAGATAAGCTTCTCCTCCCAATATTGTCCAAAAGTCCTGTCAAGACCCCTCAACTCTAATTTTCAGCACTCCCAGAATCAGATATGCCACAATTTTAAGTCAATGAAAGCACAGAACCATTCTCACTGGAAATGCAAGAATCTTCTCTGCAAAACACCTTCCCCTTCAGCTGGCGTGCCTGGTTTGCTAGAAAGATAAATGAGTTTTTCCTGGTAGCCAGCCAGACTACTGACTCAGCAAGTCTGGAAACTTCCCAGGAAATGATTGCTTAACCAGATTACACCATGGAAACTAACAGCCTTACAGCTCCAAGTACTAAACAGTCCTTTAGAACAATCATCCCAGCAAGGTAATCTATACTTTAACAGCTCAAGAGTATGATTTTCCAAATGACAACAAACACCAAGAAACATGTGCAGATACTTAATTGTGCAACCAAGCCAGTGACACCAATCACATTCAGATACTTCAATTATGCTTTAACTGTGAGAATATCTAATAGAATCCCGTTTGCTGATGCTGAATTTGGAAAAAAAATTTAAAAAGTTTGTTTCTTAATTCCAAGAAGGCAGATGTGCCAATCTTTCCCCAACAAGGAGCATTCCTCATGACTTTTACTCAACTGATGCCCTCTTCCTCCTTCTTGTTCAATTTTTTTGATTTTTTTGGCATGTACTGAAGCCCCTCATGTAAGTTCTGGTGAGCTTTGTTGAAATCTATTAGAAGACACATTTTGTCTCCATTAGCCAGAAGCATAAAATCATTGTACAGTCATTGCAGGAAGAAGACAGTCCCTCAAAGGTAAAAATAGCTCAGCAGACCTTTCCTGTCTTTTCTAACTAGTCCAAATATACTGCAAAATGCAATTAAGAAACTGAAATAAATACTGATTCCCCACCAATGGATTCAGCTGTTCTTATTACCTGAATGAGTTTGAGTGTCTTGTGGCATTCACATCTATCTATTCTTCCCAGGCACAGAAATCAAAGAAACTGAAGGGAGATGCTGAAGGGACTAATGGGAAGCAATAAAAGCTGACTGCTTGGACACAGACTTGGCCTCTTGGGAACAAAGACAAGGACCATCTCTGAAAACCAGCTGCATGGGCTAGTCTAAAACATAAAAGAAACTGTTGGTTGCCTTATTTCTTCTAAAAGGTTCTGACAGTCCCACTAAAAATGTCCCAGGGATTCTGACAAAACTTGACCAAAAAGCCTCATGTTCTGTAAGAGTCAGAAAGCAACTACTTACATTTTGGCAGTCATGCTTGTGGAAACACACTCAAGCCAGTAACCTCCACTCAGAAGAGAGCAGGCTACACAACCTATACTCTCCTAAATATATATAATTTTTTTTCAAAATTTACACAAAGATGTGCTAACCTTTTGCAGGTTCAATATCTAAGAAGTGTTGCAACATTATTCCTGTATTTCACACTGAGATTTTAAATTAGAAGTAACAAAAGTATTCCTGCAATTTTGAAATGTTTGCCTTAATAAACTATTATGATCTAGGGTTTTTTATTTACTTGGACAACAAAGAAAAGTGATGTGTACTTGAAAAAACCAAACAGCAGTAACTGTTTGTGTGAAGTTTCATTTTTAGTGTTGAAGCAGACTTGTTGAAACATGCACTTCCTTCCTATGAGGATAAAGCCTAATGTGTTCATACACAATTTCTTCACAGGAAGCTACTGTCAAGAGAGGTGCTAGATATCTATGCAACCACAGGAACTCTGTTTTTAATGCAATGCAAATGTTGACTTTCTTTTACAAATTAAACTATGTGACTGTAATTAAGTGAATTCAATGAAACAAATCTTCAGTTAAATATACTGAAATACCACACTTAGACTGCAATCAACTGTGTTGTCTTTCAAGGCTTCTTGCACTCCTCTCTTTAAGTCAAGTGTATGATTTAATTCTACAAGCACCACAGTTAGATAACTAAGGTCTGAAAAACATTTCACTTTCACATGTGTAAACACATCAAAGAACTGACTTCAGTACAAGCTGGTAATATTAAACTATCCACAGATGGAAATTATTATGTATGCCATTCTTCTACTCAGACATCAATAGCAGCAGACAGTGGTCTGAACGCTCTGTCTGCAACCTGCCTTATTTTGGAAAGTAGCAAGAGAAGATTACTGGGTTTCAGCAGGCATTGTGGGACTATGCTGACTCCTCAGAACCAGGGAATTCCCAAAACAAAAGCCCTTTCTTTTTGGATTTGCTAGTACCAGCAGCAGTAGGACTTACACACCACAAAGCTTTGTTTTCCAGTATCTTCCAGACACAAGTTCCTTCAAAAATATTACATTTAGTTTGATCTTGTATCATGTGCTTCATAATTTTCAGTATATTAATTAGTAAGTTACTTTTATGGAAGTATCTTGCAGTATTAGAATGCCCACATCAGAAGCTGGACCTCGCAGCTTTGTAATGCCTGCTGAACAAAGCAAATAAAAAAAGGGGGGGGCAGGGGGGAAGCACTCATGATGATACAAAGGTACCATAGCCAAATTACAATTCAATACAAAACCCTTCAGATAGTCTTTGCACAATTCTGATTCGCCCCATCATATATGAATCTAGCCTTTTAAAAATTTTTTTCCCTAGTGTCTGTATGAATGTGTCCCACCTGACACTGTCTACACACCACCCTTACCAAACCAGGGATAACCAGCAGGTCTTTAGGCTTAACCACAGACACTGGTTTGGAAAGTTTTGGCACTTGACAGAGGAGATCTAGACAAACCTACCTGGTGAGGCCTGAAGAAAGTTTGGGGGCAGTATTATGTTACCAATACAGAAAAATAAGATTATATATTAGAAGAAAGGGAAAGCACCACTTAAAACACCTGGGCCACGTAAGAGGAGATAAAAGGTCGCATTGATTACCATTATTCCTCAAAATGCAAATAACATTTTGGGATCTTGTACCAATTCACAACACCCCAAATGATGATGAATGAGGTCAGAGATACTGCAGGGAAGTAAAATGTGTGCTGCAGAATTTGGCATTTTCAATATGCACAAACCCTTTTGCTACTACTCAGAAACTACAAGAATTTAGCTCCTAATTTTCCTTAGATGTAGCACACACTTCTAAAGAACTCCTACTGTTACAGTCACAGAGCTTCTACGAATCCCCAGTTTAAGCCACGGTGACTTAGATGTAGGGTCATAGGCTGACAACAAATACATGATTTAAGAACAAGTGGCAATTACCTGATGACAAAACCAACCTGAACCTGTCTCCTCTTCCAAGCTGAAGAGTGAAATACTTATAAAACCTCTGGGATTACTAACAATTGCACTCAAAAACATCAGCAGACACAGCACATATGAAATTTCAAAACATGTACATCTTAAGATGTTTAGTATTTTCTGTTCTACCGATCTTCCTAGATACTTAGAAAATATTAGATGCACAACTGATTGGATATTTAATGGTTTCCTAAATATAAATGTGTACCTTGAAATTATAGGCTTGATCATCTTCTGTATCTTATCTAGTTGTAATGAACCTCTGAAGCTATCATATTGGGGCAAACTAGGTCAGAAAAGCCCTAATGTAGTTTGCATTAGTTACACTTCTACAGCATTTAGTTCATGGCAGATAGTACTGGGACAACTATTACTTTATGGCACAGCAATGTGCAAAGTGAGCCAGTCCAAGTTTACCTTCTGTATCCTAAAATGATTTAATTTGGGGTTCAGCTGAACTTTGAATATCACAGATATGCAACACTTTAAGAAAAGAGAACTACATTTGAAATACTTTTTGATTTTGACCCTTAGTACGTTTTACTATTTTAAATTATTGTAAAAAGGCATGAAAACTAAAAAAAAAAAAAAATTGTGCAATTAACTTAAATTCCTATTTATATATTCAACTTTCAGTGTCAGTTTCACTGAGTTCTCAATTCTTAGCTCTGTTAAGTGCATGACCCTATATTCACCTGGTGGATCTGGCACTAGATCAACGTGAACATTACTTAGGATTGGTTTAATTACTCAAAGCCTCTGCTTCACCTTCTTTAATTTTTAAATAAACTCCAGCTTTTGGAGCAAATTCCAGGAGCACTACCCAAAAGAGCATAGGGGTTTTTATTAAACATACGAGCACATTGAAAGCAAGTTCCCATTAAGACAGAGAGGAACATGCACTGTGTACCACTGGAGCATGGAAAGGTAACTTTAGGGTGACAAGAATAAAACATAACAGAATGGTATTAAATCACAGTTAACTCAAATGCCTTCAAAAGAAAATATTAATTTTGCCTCTGAAGATCTTCGGTCTAATGAACTCTACTTCAACCATTAGAAAAGGACTTGTAATTAGAAGTGGTTTAAGGCACCAAAATGCTCTCAGCTGCAACACCCCAGCTCTCCTTTAATCCCTCCCTCAAGGGCCCTTTTTTTTCCAGTTCAGTGACCTGGGGAGGCATACAAGACTCTATAGGGACTGGAACTAGGAAAAGGAGTTGCATCTTCTGTAGGAGTGTAGAAAACAAAGGCTTCTTAGAGAGGGTATTTCTGAGTCACTGGAAACAAGGACTCCTTATTTCAGTGGGCTAAGACAAAGGGGCATCTGTATTAAGTGCTGGGAAGTAAAAGGCCACCTACGACTGACAAAAGACAGTTCCCTCCCAGAGATTCTACTGTCCTAGTTCTGCAGAATCACTCTTCTATATATAGCTAAAAAGCCTCAAGCCAGCTCTGCTTATAACAAATCTACAGAGGCAAGCAACACCTGGTGCTTTGTATCTTGTCAGAGATACATAGTCCTTTTAACTAAAACTATTTGCATTTTAAATTTTAAATTATTTAGCAAAAAATAACTGTAATTCCTGATTCTTCATCAAAAATCAAAGATAATATATAACATTTCACTTACCTATGCCCCATGAGACACATCATTCCTATTTTAAAAGCAAAGATCAGCTAGAGTTTTTCCGAAAACTCACTTCCAATGTGTCTATAAAATGACCTGACTATATCAACATTCATTGCTTGTAGAAAACAAATAAAACTTACAAAAATAATGGAAAATATAGAAAAAAATAGAAATAAAATTCTATTGTGTCATATGAATGTATTTTGAAGCAAAACCATAGATAGCTAACACATTATCTTTTCACAACAGAAATACAATTTTGTTTTTCCTCCAAATATCTTTTTTTTCACTACTACCTTTAATTACTGCTACTTTAGGATAATCCACCATCATCCAGATGGGTGGATTCATCATTTTTCAGACAGCACCATACTTAGAACAAAGTTATCTTAGATATTACAAAAACTGTGCTTTACATACACCTGTTTGTGTTGCTTTATGGATATTCTGGAATTCTGGGGCATGCAGTAAGAATGTATGTGCTTTGGGAAGAAATACAAAACTCATCCCTGGAAGTGTTCAGTGGGCTTTGAGCAACTGGTGTAGTGGAAGATGACCCTGACTGTGGCAGGGAGTTGGAACCAGATGATCTTTAAGGTCCCTTCCAACCTAAACCATTCTATGATTATAGGAAATAAAAGTTATTTCTTTCAAAGACTTATATGTTTGGCCATGGAAATCTTCATTTTAGAATAACAAAATATTCCTCAGACTATGTAATATTTCTAAAATGTAGTATTTCCAACACTTGCAAAGCCTGCTCTTCTCTGGCTGCATCTCAAATACATGCTGCAAGGGAAAGATGCCAACATTTCATAGTTTCAAAAGCTTTGGAACTTTAAACACAATCCAAACTTCTTTTGGAAAATCCATACTGAAAGTCAAAGAGAACAACCTCTGACATGAATCACCCACTTAAAAAAATAATATTGTTTTCTCATTTAGATTTGATTTTTTTTCACAAAGAGCTGTAACTTATTTGAACACTGTTCATGGCTATTTCCACGGAAATACAGAGCCCTAGACTGGGTTATTTTTAATTCAACCACAGTCTGAAAGAAAGACTTACAACAATGATAGTATGGTATCAGAAGTTTATTGCTGGTGAGCACTTGAATGTGAGGTTTGTTCAGGTTAAAAACAAAATGTTTATTTTCTACATTACTCCAGCAAATTCCCAGGTCCTGAAAGTCAAGGTAAAATTTTTTCCCATGCATTACTACCAGTATAAAATAGGGCTTTGGTCTAACCCATGACCTCTATCATGCCTAAGAAATCAAAAAGTCACTTTTGTATTAAAATATTTTTATGTTCAGTAATTTTACTGTTTAGTCTAAGAATTATGACCCTCACTTTGGAATCTGGACTTTACTAATCTGATTTAATTCTTGTATGCCTTCAAATTCATACTGATGATCATAAAAGAGGACATTGCTGACAGCATGGTACAGAGTAAATTCAGTACATACCTCATAGCCAGGGCTGACAGGAGACTGACAGGAAGTTGGAAAGAAGAAAAAATAGAACAAAGAATTAAGGGGGAGAAAAAGACAGAAAATAATGTTATTTTAGAAGCAAGCAGGAATGTGGAGTCATATTATACTCTCATTCTGTTATAGAATACATGCAGAAGAACTGCATTTGAGCTGAGACATAGAAAAATCTGGGTTGCATTGCATTGTCCTAGTTCTACTTCGTTTTTAGCATTTCTTTTGATGTTTCACACTACAAAGTTAGGAATCAAAAAAAGATTTTAGTCTTTGGAGGTAGATGTTTAAAACTTTAATCACATATAGTCCCCATTCAATTTTCAGTTCAAATGAAATGCTTTATTGGTTGATGAAAACATTTATACCCAAACTGAAACTGTTTCTGTGCATGGTGGTTCCCTGTGCAAGGATAATTAAAGCATAGGTACATTTTGCATGATTCCACACTATCCTGTGCTAAAGGTTTTTAAATGAAAAAATTTCATAAGATAGGGCATAACTTATTCACTTTATAAGTGTCATTTTCCAGAAAGCAGGCTTACATGCTGTGTCTCCTATTAGGTGCACACAACATGAACAAAAAAAGAAAAAAGAAATAACTCAGTTTGATAATTACACCTATCAAAGATCTCCAGGAACTATTCTCTCTCAACTACTCTGACTCTACATGGTAATTAGGGGTAAAAAACCATTTTTTTTAGTCCTATTTAAAGAACTGATAGAGATTACAATTTGTTAGCAGTGATTCAAGTAACATCAATATTAGTAACGAATGATACACTTTTATGAACAAGGGTGAAATTTTTCAGTATATTCACACAGACTGTAGAAAAATAAATACATTCATTCCAAAGTGCATGGTTTGATTGGCATCACCATATAAACTGTCATAAAACTTATCTCACAAGTACTGTGGAAGAATTGAGTCCAAAGGACAGCTCTGGTAGATGAGAACTGACAAAGCTTATGCCACTTAAAAAAAAGCAGGGTGGGGGGTAGGAATGGAAATACATTAAATGGAAAAAAAACCTAAACAGAGCAAAAGACATATACAGCCATATGTGAGAGCATTTTCTGAACACCTGGTAAATGATACCATGATTTCATGACATGAAAGTGAGATAAGAAAACTATTTGATTTCTCTAGGCTAATGCCCATCCCTTCACCTACTTTCTTTGTGTGTGTGCACATGTGTGATGTTCTGAATCACGGGGACACCAGTGTTTACAAGTTCTTAGAGAAGTATAGCCTGCAGTATAGATGACACTGCATTTCTCCACTGTTATTTGTAATGCATACAACCGTTTTGAAATACATAGCTTTGAAAAACAGGTATTCCATATAAGAATGTATCAGCAAGCAGCACAACCATACGATTTAAAATGTTTTCAAATTGAAAATTTTTTGCTACCTTTTAACTGTACAGTGCAGTGAATATTTATAAGAGGGTATACCAAGATGCTCACACAATTTTTTTAACCAAAATTAAAAAAAAAAAAAAGAGATCAGAATTAGGGCCAGCCTTTCTCAAAACTTTCTGTCTTGGCCTAAGTAATTTCCGAAACAACCTGCTGAGAATTATGATTAATCCATAAACATTTGTTGCTGTAGTTTGCAGAACTTAAGCACCTTACTCATTTATGCAGCTTTTCAATTAAAAATACAGATTCATAATGTTAACCTTAATTTCCAAGTAGCTTCAGACTAATGATAATCAGTAGCATAAGTACATAATTATGGTTCGTAGATGGTACTGCATCTAACACCAGGTCTACATAATTTGCAATAGTGTCCTTTTAGTATGTCAAGTTTAATAAGTTTAATATTCTAATTGAGAGGAAAACATGATAATTGTTGTGTGTACTTATAAATTCTTTCCTCTCTTTTAAACCTTAAGGTTTTCAAAACTTTCACTTAGGAGTGGATTCATTTACACACTGTGTAAAATCTTAACTATTGAAGCATATTATGACCAGGAGTGCTTAAAAGATCAAACATGCTAAAAATAAAAAGTAGGTAACATTTTGATTCACCCCAATCAATATTTTGTTCTCAGAAGAGTTGCTTTCATCTTGGAAAACTAATATATTAATGAATACACAAGTACACCCTATATTTATGTGCTTTTGTGTATACAGTACACATATATATACAGACATACACATACCTGCACCACAAAAAAGCCATTTAAGGATCTAATGGAGATTTCTCCTACTTTCTTCTGAACACTTAGAAATATGCTAAATATGCAGGCTCCAACTAATTAACAACAGCCTTGACTGTGACAGATACTCAGTTTAATGCTGTGGTGTCTGGGTCACAGTGTTCTAATGAGGCAAATCTTTCCTATTTAATAAGACAAGGGAAATAATGGTCTGATACGGAAGAAATTCAACATCAAGTTCCAGAAGAGATCCTCCAAGATCCAACTGCTTATATTAGCATGGGTGGCAGTTTTAGATCTTAAAAATAACCTAATTCTTGACAAAAGAGAAGACTCCCGGGAGTATCAGAAGTGACACACACCTTAAACCCACATACCTTAAGCTGGTGACCTCCCTTTTACGTCAAGATGCCTTCTCTAATTTATAATTTACATACCACCCTCCTCTGTAGCCTGTAACAGGCAAAACCAGATTCTATTGCACTAAATGACAGTTTCTCAGCTCCTCCCATGGCCTCTACAGCTAGGGAATCCCATACCAGAAGGGCTTCATCCGCCACGCTGGGTGAGGGCTCTGCAGAAACTGTACGAATGGTGCTGAGTCCCGTTAGGGACACATTGGACAGGCGTCTTTTCCGTACACCACTGCAGTTGTTAGGAATTTTAAATGCACATCTCTTATGGTAGTTTAGACCACATCCTGAAAAGAGAAATTTAAAACCATCTGATTATGGTTTATTACTCAAAAAAGCAAATAATTTTGAATTTTTTTCAAAAACAACACAAATTCAAAAACACTAGCCTTATTTTTGATTTAACTTTTTCCTTCTACTTTGCTCTTCTATTCTACCAAATTTTTAGAGAGATAACGTTATCACTTCCAAATAGATATATATACACAGTGTTTTTTCTCTGATTTTTCAAAATCTGTGGTCTCTAAGTGAGGGGAATTTCTACAATCAGCACTTGTGAGGCAAGGAATGGCATATTCTGCTGGATTCAGTATACCATAGTCAAATGGGTGTGGCAAAATGAGAAAACTTAGCTATTACAACTTCATATGGACTGACAGTAACTTCAGTTGAATAATCTGAATTACTGCAATACAAAATGAGACACAAGCTCATTAAGAATCATAAGGGAAGAGTAAGACACGCAGCCTCTTCTTAAAAATACATATTGACCAAATTTTTTTACACTCAAGGTTACAGAGCCATATCTAAGAGGCCCCAGAGCAGTCAAAAAGATAAGTTCTTTAATCAGTTAATTACTTTGATAGTTCTTACTGTCTCTAACCATTTTTAAAGCAGCATTAGACACAACACACAGAACTGGAATGGAAAAGCCTCTTTAGACTGAAAAATTTTATCTCACTGCAGCTTACCTTCACATTTGAGTCCCTGACGCACCAGCCCCCACAGCATCTCTCCACAATGGTCACAAAAGGCTGGAGCTCGATATGAATGAACAAACAGAGCATGGGGCCGGATCTGAAAGTCTTCAAATGTAGCAGAAGCTGTAACAGTAGGATCACAGAATTAGAAACATAACTAATAATCTCTACTTATGCGGTACTTCGTCACAGAACAAAGCAAAACTCCTTTTGGCCAATATGATGAATCTTGGATTTTGAATTGTTCACTGCACAATATTTTGAATATAAAAAGAGTGATACTATACCTTCATACTACAATGATGACTGGAAAAAGCAAGAAGCTGCATTTACAAACCTGCAGCAATGGCGTCTCTGACAATATTTTTCCAATCAAACACAGGAGTATAATAGCATATCAGTATTTGCCAAAATTGTCAGAGTTCAATCAAATGTCGGAAATTTTACAGGCTTGACTCACTACACCTGAAGTTATATGTACATAAAATAAACTGAACACATCCAGTAAAGAAATACTGCGAGGTCTTTCTGACAAGTAAATGAAAGCGTATCTAAAATTTCTCCTGATCATTTGGTATAATTAATTCAGCAGCCCATGTTGGTACAGGTGAACTGATCATTCAAGTTAAAAACTTATATTAGAGCTTAAAAACAAAAGTGTCATGATACATAAATTTTCAATAAAGAAAAAAACCTTGCAGAGCAGCGTGGAGGGTGGTTGTGCATTTCTTGAAGTACCAAATACTTACAAAGTGTCATGAGCCTGTAACTAGTGTTATGGCTGCAAAAGTTAGAGGGGCTAGTCAAAGGCACTATTGCAAACCATAAAAATAACCAACTAAAATGTTTTAAGAACTATTTATAATACCTACACAACCAGTACCACAACACTTTTAAAAACAGACTTAAATATTTTCTTTTTCTTATTAAATATCTTAAACATGTATCAGATAGTCTAAAGAAGTATCTGTCAAATGTTGTTAAACACTATTCACATAGGTACACATTTGATCTCATTCAGACTGCCATTTAAACAAGTTATTTGTGTGCTTACTATTCACAGATACCAGGATGAATGCAATAGGTATGTAGCCACTTCATAGAAATACTTCGTCTTTCAACAGAAACACATTCCTGATTTGCAACTGAGAGAAAGAAAGAAAAAAAAATAACCAAAACCAAAACCACCCTACTCCCCACAACCCTGTTTTTTAATGGTTCAATTCAAAGGAATTCCTAAACGATCCAAATACCCTGGCTTGTTCCTTTTCGGCTAATGAAAAGAGAACCAAATATCTGCACACCAATCAAGAAAACATTTTTAACTAACTAGAAGAGGGTATCAATAAGGACCTATGCCCCTGGCTTCAGTTGCTTCTCTGCAAAACCTGCTCCTCTTTTCCAAAACTGTCCATAGAAAAATATGTTTCTAGTCTCAAGCAGTCTTCAGATCTATTAACAAAAGTATTTAGAATACCATCACAAAAGTAGGATCCAATGATTCCATTAATATCAAACTTCACTTTAAAAAAATTTATTAGAAAAATCAAAATCATTTAACAGTTTATTTATGTCAGGACTTCCCTTTCTTCTCCCACAATTATTTCATAAAAAGCCATATCAAAAAAGCTTAATTTATTGCTAATACTAGGACTTCATAAAACAGTCCAACATAGAAACATCCTAAAACTAAATTAAATCGTTTTGTACTTATCTAAAAATGTTAGGTCAGGCATATTTTTCACTCAAGGGCTTTCAAATACTTGTTCAAATATATTATTTTTCTGTTTTTTTCCATACTACAGTGGTTAAATTCACTGTTAAGCCAACGTTCACCCTGTAATGACAATGCTCTCCTTGGGCTACTAAAAACACAACTCATCACAGAATGGGTGGGGTTTGGAAGACACCACAGTGGGTCAATCTGGTCTGACTTCCCTGCTCAAGCAGAGTAGTCCTAGAGCACATGGCACAGGATTCCTCCAGATGTTTCTTGAATACCTCTGGTGTGGGAGACTCCACAGCCTCTCTGGGCAAGCTGTTACAGTGCTCAGTCACCTCAAGACATGACAGCCATGGATTTGGATAACATATATATGAAGTTGAGAGATGCAAACTTTTTGTTTATAAAAATATACTTTCCTGAGGTTGTTTCTAGAAGCATATAATAATCAAACCACTATTAAAACAAGGGATACATACAATAAAAACAGCCTAAATCTCAATCTAGCAAAGGATTTATGTAATTAAGTTCATGACAATTGCATTGAATAACCTAACATTACGCGTGTATTTAAGTTCTATTTTGTGTCAATGATGCTTACTAAATTGAAAGGCTGGAGAGGAGTTTTACACTGATTTACTGGATAGTTTTACAAATAGTATGAACAGTGCAACAAAACCACAAATAGCCTAATAAAAATCAGTAACTCTGTTAACTTTAGTTAGTTTAATAATTCACATAATGGATTGAAAATATATTACCTTAAAATAGCTCTAAAAACCTGCAGATTGTGAGAAGTACATGTAATTTTCTCTGTAGAAGCAAACCTGAAATCAAAATCTCCCATGAGTAGTTTTGCCTTAGGAAGTGATTTATAAATTAGGTCCTCCTTTTAAACTTCTTCCTACCATCTAGTCAGTCAACGTCTTAAAATTACATATCTAGGAAGCCTTTCATAAAGCCACTAACACTGAAAACTTTAACTTTCTGAATATTCTTGTTATTCACTGAAAAGAAACCAAAACAAAACAAAGATATGCTGATGAAGAGAAAGATATGTATATTTTTTACAAATTAAATTGAGGCCTTCCCTGGTAACAAAAAGCTCTTGTAATCAGACTACCTTTGTGCTTTGACAGAGCACTGATGGGGTAAAGACAATTTTGTTGCTGTATGTAGAATTGTGCTGTAAAAAAAAAGGGGGGGCTCCAAATATGGCTATAAATACATCCTAAAAAGCTTAATTACTCTGCAGAAAAGTTTGCAATATTATGTTCTTAATATGACACCGTTACACTGTTAACTCTCAAACTACCTTTTCATCATCTATTTAAGCTTTCCTAGTACCACCAAAACACAGACTTTGAAACTGCAACAGTTTTGACAAGACTATTTCATCAGGTCTATTAAGGACTTGGCTGTTAATGGCTAGTACTCCTTGTTCTGGGCTCAATAGCAGATCTATCATTCAGCACAGCTGGAAAGTAAAACAAGAAGACATTGCAAATCAGAGAGGCAGGGTCTTGCTTTCAGAAAGAGGCAAATGATTTACTTCATCATTTTGTGTTCCAAGTCCAAAAGGGCTTTGAACTACAAGCAGAGGTGAGATCCTGCTATTATGAGTAACAGAGTTTCACATAATGGGCACTGTCATCTTGCATCCATGCCTCTCAAGGCAGAAGAAATCATCAATCACAAGACTAACAATATCTTGCAGCTATGAAAAGCAGGCATTCTCCTGCTACCTTCTCTCATTTGGAATGCATTTAAGAGTAATGTATCCTGTTGAGTTCCCACAGGCATTTGTAACTTGAGTCCTTACTTACAAGAAGTGCTGGCATTCATCATTTAAAAAATTAATATAACCCAGAACTATACACTGCTAAGCTTCAAGTACTGCTTAAACCATAACAATTAATGACTACGTATATAGCTCAGCTGGACTAAGAGAAAGGAAACCATTTTATTCTTTTCAATGTTCCAGTCCCGGCAATCAAATACAGTTAGGGTTTCTGGAGTTTCATTTAAGTTAGCAGAGTTCTGGCAGTTCACACAGGCCAAAGATTTCATCTCTGATCACTATAAATCATCTTTTCCTAGAATCTCCACATGTACATATTTATAATCATTCTGTTTCCTTCTTTCTTCTGCTCTGAAGTAGGGAACCTTGGATATGGAAAATTTGAATCTATTAAGCTTTCTGAATATGAAAGTGAATATTTTAGCACTCTAAATTTTACATGCAGGGAAAAGCCTTCTAATACAACAAATTTCATTTTGTTTTCTTTACCTATTGTTGCTTTATCCCAATGCTTAAGGTAAAACCAGTTCTAATTAGGAATGCTAAGTTGACATTCAGGTAATTAGCTGTAGGAGGTGGGGACAGAGAGAGAGATGCATTTTCAGAACTGAATTTGGAACTCTTGAGCAGAAGCCTGCTATTGCTAACTGCAACTGGTACTGGCTAGTTGCAATATTTTTATAATACCCACACTAATCAAAAGCTGCATGTTCTCCATCCTCCAGCGACAGAGATACAGGAAACTGAATCACCTGCCACAAGGCTGAAAACACGTTGTACTTCTGCACCTGGACTATTTAGTTTGGAAAAGTGAGCTGGGTGTTCAGAAAGCCAAGGAGAGGGAAAAGAAAGGTCCCCCAAAAGGAACAGTCATGTCAGAAAGAAGAGGGGCTGGAAAGGTGATGGTGAAAATCCTGCATAGAGGTAAGATGCTAGAAATAGGGGAAGATCCCAGAGATCAGAGTGAGATGAAGGCCAGAGAACCTCCATGCATTTTGATCAGTGATGGCCAAAGTTGGTAGCTGCATGTGGTGGCACAGCATGAACAAACAAGACTTTGTGCCCAGCATTCCTTGGCCAGCAGCTACCTCCTTACTGATACTGAGAGGGGCAGTGGGAAGCTGACAAATGTAATGCTGGGAAGGGACTAAATGAGCCAATGTAGGAGGCATCCAAGTAAGGATCTCATCTCCTTCCTTCTTAAATCCCGGTATCCAGACTCACTATGGGCTGTTGTTTACACTGACTCATCAGTGACGTGAGATTTAAGTAATAAACTGAAGGAGACAATAAACCATTTGCAATCATTTGTCCAGTGCTAGCTCAGAATTCTAAGAAGAGTGTTAATAAAAGATTAACATTTATGAGTCAACGTGCTTGATTCATTTGTACACTCTGAATTTTTAAAGTTCAGTTTTGATGTACTTCTACACATTTGTGAATGATGCCACAGTTTCAAACCTACCAACTATACAGCTCACTGTGTTTAAGTTCATTTGAAATCCCATCACACAATTGTTTCATTATGAATTTACCCATTTTCACACAAGTGGAAAAACCAGCAATACCTTACTTCACAGCTTCAGGCCCTGCTAATCATAAAAAACTGCAGAGGTATCAATTTAGCATAGGAAAAAAATTAAATACTCTGCAGGTTTACTGGAGCTATTCATGCAGTGTTCAAAACTGATTCTGACTACTGGTACTAAGGAGCAGCAGCCCAACATGAAAAATAAAGTCCCTTGCTCGTTTTCCATGCTCTGACTGATCTAAATTAGTATCTTAAAGTAAATGTTATGAGTCCTTTACATCTTTATGTCCTCTGACATTTTTTTATGTTCTTCACTGTTCTTTTCCAAGGATTCTGGAAAAAAATCTCAAAAAGAAGAGGTGCTTAAAAATAATTAATAGCACTTGCAAAACTTATTTAACTCCCACAACTTTCTTTCATAAAAGGTCAAGATTTTTTTTTGTTGTTATATGGTGAATAAATGCTACTGGCTAAAATTATAATAGAATTAAAAATACAGTCTTACATTGAATTCAGCAAGGAATGAAGGAACCACCTCTGCATACATTAAATTATTTTTAACAAACTATGCTGTTAACTGTCTGCAAAAGTTCAGGTATCTGTAAGAATTACCCTAAGAAATCATAAATATATAGCATTACAGAATAAATACAGCTGGGTTGTTTTGGGGTTTTTTTGCACAGCTTTATAAGATGTCCACAGGCCCCAGTGGGATGCACACAGCAGTACTGAGCTGATGCCCCACTAGCAAGGCCACTCTCAACAATCTTTGAATGATCATGGTGATTGGGAGAAATGCCCAAATTCTGAAGGAAAGCAAACATCATTTCTGCCTTCAAGGAGGGTGAAAAACAGGACCCAAGGGAACTACATGCCAGACAGCCTCACCTGAAGCCTGTGAAAAATGATGAAACAATGAATCCTAGAAATACATGACCAGTTCTGGAATACGCTTCAGTGTCTGATTAACAATGCTTTCTTAAGGTCTCAGATCTTTGATGAGGCCATCAGAGATATGGAACAGAAGCATGACTGTATACAACCATTCAGTTTACTCAGCCCCACTTGAATCTTTCTAGGCTAACACTAGAAAAGGGAGAAGGGAAATTAAAAATGCTAAAGAAATGCACAAGGTGACATAACCTGGAAGAAATAAATAAATTATTGTTCTGAATTGTGGTTGACTTTTAAAAATCATTTACAAAAGTTCAATAATGACTCATCATAGAAACATCTCCAGTGCCTGGCCAGGTAGAATGGAAGGTCAAAATTCTATAAGCAAAACGTTTAGTTGGTCACTGAAGAAGTGTTCTACTCACAACATGTTTACCCAGTATTTCCCCCATGTCCATAAATAACTAAAAATTAACACCAGGAAATGGTGACACTAATATTCCCCACATGACATTCTGTGTTCAGGTGCTGTGAACAGCTGTGACAGATGAGGAAAACCACTAGAGGCATGGAAGAGACTTACATATAAGGAGAGATTAAAAGACTGGAATGGTTTTGCTGGAGAGGAAATGAGTAAGAGTTTACTGGACTCAAGAAGAGGAGGAAGCAAAAAAACAAAGGAGGAAACAAATATAATGGCTGCAAAATAACCTTCTGCACTACCAAACTACAGTGATAGAAGTCTTCATGTCCTAAGAAGCAGGAAAGCTCTCCAAACTTCTTTTTGGCAACAAGTCATATCTTAGCTATGTTAACAGAAACATTCTTGGGGCCTCTTTAAAAGCCAGAGTGAGCCAGATTTCAGCTGGAATGACAATGTCTCCAGGCCTGAGTCACACTACCATCAAGATATAAAAACCATCACACTGCAACCTGTGGCAGTTCCTGTGTATTTTCCTCCTTAGCTGCCATTTCAAACTGTTATATTCTCCAAGGAAAGGAGGTTTGCTTATTTGTGCTCAGACCTCTTCTAGTTACAAACCTCAAGCAATTCCTGAAAGAAGATGTGTATCTTACCACAAAGGACTGCAAACATAATTTATGGGAAATTACCATGAGACTGTGTATTTCTATTTGCTCTTTCAAAATCAAAGTCAGCAGTCAGCCAATGGAAGTAAATCCAATGAGTTCAACAGTGATACTGAAAGATATATTTTTTACATAAGCCATATTTAACTTGAAGCCTACTGCAGCACCAAGTTATTGGGACTATAACTTCAGAAAGACTTCAAAAAGCAGAGAAATTCTCCCAACACTAGATTTTTTCCCTGATATACATCTGAGCAGGGTAGAATACACTGCTGACCATGTATATAAGTTGTCTGATGGGCAAGTTATTCCAAGTAGGTTACCCTTTATTTTTGAATGTGCTGAATCATTTAAAGCTACCCTCTATTCAAGACCACTACTATCATTTAACAAACACACCGATACAAATGTTTCATCAAGCATGTACTGATCAAAGAAACCATTACATAAATATATTAAACAAAAACCTGTATGACAAATCAAAGAATTTTCTGCTTAGCTGAAGCAAGGTTTGCTCCCCATTAAATTTGTAGCTAGTGAGAATGAACTGTGGAGGTAATTATTTGATGAAAGTGGATGGTGTCTGGTGAGGAAAAGAGAACTCTTTGAGTGGTGGCAGTTTCATAATTAAAATCTGCGTTAGCAAAAACAACTGACAGAATATGAAGAACGGTGAAAAGGAGAAAAAAATTTAATAAGTTTTCTTACTCAAATATTCAAAAAAAATTCATGAAGAGACGAATTTTTTTTTCCTACTACAAAACTTCAAGTGAAACTATAGCAGTGACCACCAAAGTGAGGTGCACATACCCCTGGGTGTGCAAAAGACAATCCATTAGGGTGCAGAAAGAAAATATTAGAACTTCAGCTACATATATAAATTATAAAGAAATAAATACACGTATATTGAGGGTGTCTGTGTGAAGATTTTTAGTGATGAGGTGCACAATAAAAAATTTGGACTTTGCCACTTTTTTCATCTTTAAGAAAAGCTCAAGAGCTACTACAGACACATCCTGTGAAATATTTTATAGCTATACCCAAATTTCAAACAGCATAGATGTAAAGAAAGACTAAATAGTAAATAAATTTGTAAAGCAGTAAACAGAGTTGATACATCATTTGATGAAAATATTTTTTATTATCTTCCACTTTTTTCCATCAATGCATTTTAATTATGAGCCTTCCATTTGATTCCAAGTACTAATCAGATGATAGGATTGAATTGTAAGCCTAAATGAAAACACAAATATCCATTAAAATACTGGACAACATACTGCAGACACCACGTTTCATTCATCACCTCAAGTATTTTGAGAAAGGATCAGCTGACATGGGGGCTGCTGAAGTATAATACTTGAATAACATATTGAGTTACTGTTACTAAGTGGACTGTGTTAAACTCAGCCAAAATGATAGTATCTAAAATCTTTTTTAAAAGGGTAAATGTGAGATGTAAAGTATTAAGACAACTGAGTAAAAATTAATAAAAAAGGTAGAAATAATTGCCTCACTGAACTAAGAATATTTTAAGGAGAATAAAGGGGTTTAAAAGAGGCTTTAAAATAAATATAACATACAAAGAAAATCAAGATTTAAATTGGTCCACTTTGGAAGATGATAAGCATTTTTTAATGCATTAATTGCAATTACTGTAGCTAATCAGCTTCAATTCCACCTTTCTTGGAAAGCTGGCTGTACAGCTTACTGAGGTGAGGTCTGTTAAAGCAGTGTGACATGATATATGTCTCTTTTCTGTGAAATCATGTGATAGGAATACAAAAGCATAAAAATTACTGGATCAGACAAAAATCTACTCAACCTGGAATCCTGTCTTTGAAAGAAAAGTTCTCAAAGCAACATCAGCATTCTCTGAAGCAGAGAAGGTGACAAAGGTAGAGGACACAAGGGCAGTGACACCACATTTTCTGTTTTGTTGCTACACCTGCCACTTTACTAGAAGTGCTTCCCTGATCATTCATGAATGTATTTAACAGCACAGATTTCAGTACCTTGCTGGTAACCTGCTTCCACTGTGAAAACACTATGCACTCCTATCCTTTGTTTCCTAAGTCAAACAGTTATTTATCCATTTGAGCATATACCCAGTTCTCTCATGAAAGCAGTTTCTTTTTGAGCATTTGGACTGAAAGTGTTTGTATTAAATCTGGAAAACCAAGTGAAATATCTCAAATGAACCAACAATTTCATTCAAGAGCACACAAACCAAAAAAAGTATTCTCTCAACAAATCAGCCCATTAAAGATGTGCAAGGTTGGATGTTTGATCTATTAGGTTGCAGTGGAACAGTGACCTCTCATATATAGGCACGGTCCAGAAAGTAACAACTAACACAGTTATATATGGAAGAAAAGACAATGAGGCAAACATAAACAAAGAAGGAAAGAGTCTTTTACTCCTGAGAACTTCAAACACAGTCATCTATCTGAAATTCATGACCCAAGAACAATGTTAGGCTAATGAACAGTGAAGGATACAAAATCAAACAACTTTAACCTAATCATGAATGAGCTTTACCTATACAGAAATAAGAAAAATGACAGCTAGAGAAAATTGAAAGGACATAGAGGAAGAAAAATTGTTAAAGATATCATCTTAGACAGAATAAAGACATTTGTATTTCTCAAGACACCTCAAAACAGTGTGTTAACATAGCCAGGAAGGCACCAGGAGAAGGATGCTCTTCAATCACAACAAAGCAAAATCACAAACTGTGACCAACTATATGAGCACTATAAAATTATGTTCAGAGATATCACATCACAGTGTTCCATCTCAAGTTGAGCTAACACTACAACCCAGTTATGTGTTGATGCATGGCATTTACTGTAATTGTACAGCTATCCACAGCTTTTATTCAGCTCAGTATATTTTATCATAGGCAGTATAAACTGTACTGAATCAAAATAAAAGGTCCACATCTAACAACCAGGTGAGCTACCATCTATGTGATATTATAACAGAAACAGCTTCTTAACAAAAGCAGTGGATCAATTCCTGCCCTCATCAGCTCAGCAAGGGAACGTAAAATAGCTGCTATTTGACTTTCTTGCCTCAGGAATCCTGCCAAGTTGAGCACAACTGCTCACAGCAAGCAGATGAAGTACATTCCACTAATTTGCACATGATGCTAACATCTCATTGTCTGCTTTACAGCAGCAGACAAAAACCTCTTACATCTCAATGTAACTTTGCCCAGTAAAAACAAGGTAGAATTTTTATAAACAAACCCATATTAAAACTGTAAATATACAAATTTTTTTCTTCATATCATGAATGGACTTGGCAAAATTACACAGCAGTTTTTAATAAACTTCATAAACAAGGTACAGAAGAGGACAAACTATGCTGGCAAAAACAAGTCTAAAGACATCGAAAGGAATTGTTTCCCTGAAGTCCTCAAAAAACAGAACTTTAAAAGAAAGAGAATACAGAACCACAGCAATTCTCATCTGTCAGCTTGCTCTATAGGGTGTGTACCTCCATTTAAGGAAAAATGGCAAATACAGTTATTCTGAAAAATGTCACAGATGCACAGATGACAGGTGGCAATTGCATCTACAGACAGCTTAAAACAGTAACTTCAAAACATCATTAATTTCAGAAAGGGGCTAACTCATCTACACTCCAGATCTCATGAAACAACTTAAAGTAAAAACTTGTTAACTATTTAAATTCTCTGAAAAGAAAGGGTATGAAGGACAGCATCTATCATTAATACCAATTGATTGGCATCAAACAAATTGCAGTTGAAATAAATTATTTTTATAAGCTAGTCAAAACAATACTGAAGATCTCCAAAAACCTAGGAGTTAACTTAAAGAAGAAAATTTATCACAGTAAAAATAATCCATTCTGTTCAAATTTATTGTGAATTTTACATTATGCTATTTTGGTAATTCATGTTTGCATCCTTTACTTCATGAGTGGAACATGAAAGTACACTTTTCAGAGGTCCAGTTGAAGATTTCAGCAAATACTCGATCACATCAAGACTGAAGAACATTTTTCAGCTTAAACTCACTTTACATAAATATGCTTCCTTTTCTTGAGCAAACATTATGACTACAATTTAGAGAGAGATCTAAAAAGAAGTAACTTCTGGTTTCCTTTCAGTGTTTATAAGTGACTGACCATTTACAGCCATCTTTGACTGTAACTTTGACTGCAACTTCTGTACCTGGCTTCCTGATTTTGGGCTGCCTACCAATTTTTGATGGTATTCTAATAAAAGGAACCCTTCCTACAAATATATTTTGATAAAATCCTTTCTTTGAAAATTCAGATCCTTTTCAGTCTGAAATGCAATAGAAATAAGGCGATGCTGGATTCAGTGAACAGATTAGTGGAGATTTCCACAGAAGTAATAAATAATTTTCCTTTTTTGTGCATCTGAAGACAAGATGAACATTACAATGTTTTGAAGAAAAAATGAAATAGAAAATGCACAGGTAAGAAAACAGAAACATGGTGAGTTATGTGTTACTGCCAGAAGGGTATTAGTGATACTGTTCAATGAATGCCCAGCAGTGCAGCCTAATAAACCAAATGAGTTTGCCGTACAAACTTTTGGTTTTAATACATTTCTCAAGTGTTCCCTTATTTCTATACAAACTCCATCAGAACCTCATAAATAAAGTGTTCAAACAGATATTTTTTAAAAAACATAAAAGGAAGAAAATACTGTAAGTAAAACTAAACCCATATTTATTAGGGCTACCACGATAATAATAAAAGTTCCCTTTTCCTCTTTCAGTGTGCAGCTGACCAAATCTGTAACTCAACATACACTGCTGCTTCCACTCTTACAGTAATGCTCGACCTTTCAGTTCCAAAATGCCAGAATCTATATTGGCACTGAACCACAATTCTTCTGGCTGACTGCAACAGCCCATGCATATCTCCTCTGGATGAGTCAGCAGACAGACATGCAACATTTGTTCAGCACACTACATGATTCTCGCAGTCCATTAAAATACTACTGTGTATTGCACCAATGCAAAACCCAAGTAATAATGTTGAGTAGGAACACAAGAGCACAGTAGGTGCTGCAATATGAGCTGAGTAAATTTCTTGTGTTTCACCAGAAATCTTTAGCTCTAACACAAACTGTTTCAGTTATATTGCATGACATCTGCAGGTACAATTTTCTTCACTAAAACGGACTAGGGTGCTTCAGCTATAGTGAGCAAAACCTCTCACCTGTAAGTTTCTGTAGATAGTTTTCAGCTCTTTCAAGAACTGGTAATAAAAACTCTAAGCCAGAAAATGATCATATTTACTAATCCCTAAACTGCCAAGAACAGAAGTGCAGCAAGAAAAAAAAAAAAAAATCAGCATGGGTGGTCCAGCCTTTTTAATAAAGTTTTAAGTAAACTACAATGAAAAACAGAAAATGCATACTACTGAGATATGAACTGATTGTATAACCCTGAATACGAGGACTGACAGTTCATCTTTCACTACTCTGACCAATATTGACCTGAGCAATAAAAAATGAATGCAGTCGATCAGTACAGCTTTTGACATCAGGCATCAGTGCCTCAGGGGATGCTGACCCAAAGCACAAAGAGTTTTCTGCAGCAAAGCCATAGCAGTAACAATGTGTTCTGCTGCCTCTTTTGGACACCACATTCAAAAACAATTACCACAAATATACCTTGAATTCACAGAACTTTAGAATGGATAGTCTGTTTAGATCTCTGTAATGAAGGCTAGAAATGAAACACTTAAATCAGTTCAACATATGCATCTGAACACATATTGTATTTCATTTGTCCTTCCACCACTCAAGCACTCAATATCATACAGTGTAGTGCTAAAGGCCAATCTCTTCTGTTTACAGAAGGTAATCCCTTCAAAATAAATTTTCAATGCATATTATTAAACATCCAAAAAAAGGACTTCTTATGGCCCTGTATTTAGATAGACATTGTCCTTTAATTAAAAAGAAAAGATAACCCATCTACAGCTACTTTGATATGCACTACTGCAAAAATCCATACTAATTTTGAACTATGTCTAAATATTTTTCAATAAAAAACTGCCTGAATTAGTTTGAATAATTCCCTAAACATTACAGACTATTTGTACAGTTCTTTCTCTCCTTCGGTGTTGCAGAACTGGGAATACTTTTCCCCCTTTACATGACACGGGAATTTTCTGCCAAGAAGAATTGCTGCATTTAGTTTAAGTTCATTTTGGGGGAGGACACTAATGCTTCTGAGTTTTTATTAAGGAAAAGTGTTTAATTTCTTGTATTATTTGAGACATCTAACTGAAGTTTCAATTTGTAATAGTGCCATGAGTCAGGCTATGACATATTAGAAGTTTATTTGCTGTCCTTAGCTCCTAAAGATTTAAACAGCTACTTGCCTAATTTTGACAAATTAGAAGGTATTGTGATCTACACTCCAGAAGTATATAAGTGATATATCAAATAAAGCACCAAACTCCTTGTTAACTTTTTTCACTGCATCCCAATTACTGATGTGGAGTGACTCTTTTCTGTGGGAAATACTAAGTTCAGATTTTTTTTTTTAAGTGAAAAACTTCTTTCCTGCTATGGAAAAGACGAATGATGACATACAGGAATGACACTCATTATTCATTATTTCACCTTTTCCAATTCTAATCAAAGAATATGGTTTATACCTATACCAGAAAACTACGTTCAAAAATTTCGGTTGACTTAGATTATGTGACCTCACTCTTATTTCCACTCTTTTCAGCATCCATTAGAACTTGGCCCTTTCTCTTCATTAATCCTACACTCTTCTACAGTTGCAATTTTTACTTTCATATGGCATATATGTCTTTGTATTTTTAAGCATCTTTCCAGATGCTCCAGATGCGTGTTCCAACTGCAAAAATACAGCTCTTCAGCCATCTTCCAAGTTTTCCATGTCAAATAACACATTTACAGCTTCACGGTTCCAGCACACTACTGCACACCCATGTAAACTTTGCACCATCTTTAGTCCCTAAGCTTCTGAGAAGTCCTGTTGACACCTAATGACATCCTCAGACTTCCTCTACATAACTGTGCTCTCCCCTTCTTCTTAAAATTTAAAAAAATAAATCATATGAAGAGTCAGAGCAGTCTTGGCAAGCCTAATTATGCAGGACTTTGAAAAAGCAATTACCCTATTTCCAGTGGACATTTTCATAGCACTCTACATAAAGCAAAAAGCCTATTAACATTGACCTGTTGCTTAACTAGCAATGTGGATGAAAGAAGTTGTTACAAAACATACAGGGCAACAGGAAAAAAGTAAAAGGCATAATATGCCTATATACATCTGGGAAAGGAATCAAAAAGGAAATTTTTGTTGTATGGACTCTCACCTAAGCTGGGTCAAAATCTAACTGGGAGAAAACTACCCTGGATATTTTCATTCACAAAAAAAGACAGTAATTTTCATTGTTTCTTAGTTACCTGATAAGACAACTTCAACTAGGTCTCCTTCTTGGATATCTGCAGCTGATTTCACCAACTGGAGAATGTTTTCAGAGGTAGGGTCATGGCGGAAGAGCAAGATTTTGTCATACATTCCATAGAAACCACATTCGGGAAACTGCAAATACAAACCCATGAGAATTTATTATGATATAAAACACACAACTGTAAAATACAGAACTGTAAAACACACTTAATGTGCAATGAAATTTAAAGGGCAGACTGGACCACTTCTCAGATGGGTACCAAATAGGATATATCTTTTTTCATCTATGAAAATATTTATCACTGTATTCTGGAAATGCTTTTCCCCCAAGCAAGTAAGCTCTTTTGCCTTTCTCTTCCTATGAACAATGCAGTAGCCACTAGGAAATGAGACAGAAGTAAATGTAGCCCTCAGCCGCTGCTGGAAACTTTTTCACACACAAGTTCTTGAGTAAGATGATTTAATTAGACCTGGAGCAGGTGTTTGGACCAGATGTCCACTGGAGTGCCCTTCTAGTCTATATTATATTATTCCATGATCCTATGATCTCTTCCCATAAGACACTTTGAAGCCAAAAGAAATATATTTCAGCTTAAGATGCAATGCCTAAATGATAACTCAATATAAAATACCTATTTTTGGAGACTGAAGTTACCAGGCACATAAAACAATGCTTCAAACAATGTTTCAAAACTTAATCATAATCATTTGTTTCAATGCAGAGAAATTGGAACTTCAAAATCAGATTAAATCCTGTTTAAACTAAAGAAGGTTTTTTAAAAACTCAGAGGTTATAAACTGGAGATTATTATCTAAGTAACTTCTTTTTTTTCTTTTCTTTTTTCATTTTCTGCAGCACAAAAATTAGCATTTTTTTCATGCTCCCAGCCTAAACAACTAAGACTTTGTTCTGAAAACACAAGAAACCCTTTCTCTGTTACAAAAGAATCCACTCAACTTTACATCAATGCACAACTCCATGTTTTAGCCACATGAAATGAAAAAAATACAATGACAAGTATAGCTGGAGAAATAAACTGGAATGTTTTGAGGTTATACACAAACACAGAGGCATTCCTGAGAATTTTCTTTTATAAAGGCAGTGAAATATTATTCTTCAAAATGTGAACTGCTGATCCTTTCCAAGAACTGCAAGGTTTTTCTCATTTCACTGGATTTCAGAAATACCACAGGCATTTCCCTCTAAACTCATTATGATTTAAATTGTTTGCTCTCTCTTTATATTCCCATTCCATTTGCTCTTTTCAAAAAGCTCTACTTTTTCTACCTAAAAAAGGTATTTGCAATATTACACATACTATGTATCTATGTAGAAATATGTGTATTGGGACGTATAATTGAGTATATTCTGTAGAAAAAAGTAAATTGGACTGCAACATTTTTTGATAAATTACACACAAGAAATATCTTCTGTTTGAATTAGTTTTCTCCACCACTCTCACATCAAAACAGTCATTTTGATCGGGCGACTCTTCAAACATTTTACAAGTACCAACTGTTGCAACAGTGACAAAGCAAATCAGCAAATCTTATCCCAGCCTACAATAATGCTGATAACAAAGTAAACAAAAAGCAGCCACAATGCTTGGTACTACACCACCATAAATAGCATTCAGTTTTGCTAAACACAAGAGGAAGTCATCAGTAGCCATTAAGACATCCAAGCTGTCCATAAACACCTTGTTTACCTATTCCAAGTGAGAAGTAAAATGAATCATTTTAATGGCCTTTCAGTGGGGCTCAGTCAAAGGTAGTTTACAAGTGAAGCAGGATAAATGACCTTTACAGCATAATAACTTTCTTAACTGCCACACTTTAGCTGTGCATTTCAAATGTGTCCCGCCTCTCCCTTTTTAGAAATAAAAATACCAGCTTTCTAACATGATCACTTACCAGCAATTCTAGGTTCCAGATTTAAAATTTAGCAAAATTTCTAAATCAACTCAAGTCTATCCCCAGACTTGATGTTATTTACTGGTTTAAGAAAATTTAAAGGGAAGCACTCTAAAACGAGTTCTACCTCCTTGTTTTAACCAATCCCTTTCCATCAATAAGGAGAAGCAAAATACAAGTAGATATGAGTGAAAAAATAAATCTACTAACAAGTGAAACTGCAACAGGCAAAAAATAACAGTAAATAACCATTAGATAAAAAATCACTTAATGTCATGAACTTTGCCAGAAGAAAGAGAGCCCCAAAAAGGCAGAAATACTCTTTTCAAGATGGCGCACCAACCAAAGGCTACCACTATAGGGAAAGAAAGGGAAAATGGCCTCAGGCCCTGCCCTCGAGATGCTGTCTTTGCAGGCGATTGCACAGTCTGGGAGACAAAGGGAAGGGATGGCAGCAAGCCCTCGGGAAGGCAGGAGCTTATGGAGCAGTTCTAGTGGCAGATGAGAAGTGCTGGCACGTGTGGGCTCAGCACCAGTGCCCGCCAGACTCTGACGATGTCGGTGCTGATGTTCTCCAAACTGCGCCTGGGCTGTGGCGCAAGAAACCCGTGTGTCAGCACCGACACAAGGCGACTGGGCCCCAGCCACCGGCTGGCTTTGCAAAGTTCACTCCAAAACAATTTTTGATTGTGAACTGCAGATTTTCTCAGTGGCTACTTCTGTAAGCCCAGGGAAAAAAAAAAAAAAACCAACCAAACAAACAACCCACAATCACCCAAAGCAACCCCCTCCAAAGTGGAGTCTCCAACGTCAGCAAAGGCTACAAGGAATCCTTCCTGGCTCCAACTCAAAAAGGGACCGCGGCAACACCCCACACCCCTGCTTCTGTTTTCCAGCTGCTGGATCCTCTAAAGAGTCAGTAATGATTTTTGGGCACAGATAGATATGGNCATTAGATAAAAAATCACTTAATGTCATGAACTTTGCCAGAAGAAAGAGAGCCCCAAAAAGGCAGAAATACTCTTTTCAAGATGGCGCACCAACCAAAGGCTACCACTATAGGGAAAGAAAGGGAAAATGGCCTCAGGCCCTGCCCTCGAGATGCTGTCTTTGCAGGCGATTGCACAGTCTGGGAGACAAAGGGAAGGGATGGCAGCAAGCCCTCGGGAAGGCAGGAGCTTATGGAGCAGTTCTAGTGGCAGATGAGAAGTGCTGGCACGTGTGGGCTCAGCACCAGTGCCCGCCAGACTCTGACGATGTCGGTGCTGATGTTCTCCAAACTGCGCCTGGGCTGTGGCGCAAGAAACCCGTGTGTCAGCACCGACACAAGGCGACTGGGCCCCAGCCACCGGCTGGCTTTGCAAAGTTCACTCCAAAACAATTTTTGATTGTGAACTGCAGATTTTCTCAGTGGCTACTTCTGTAAGCCCAGGGAAAAAAAAAAAAAAACCAACCAAACAAACAACCCACAATCACCCAAAGCAACCCCCTCCAAAGTGGAGTCTCCAACGTCAGCAAAGGCTACAAGGAATCCTTCCTGGCTCCAACTCAAAAAGGGACCGCGGCAACACCCCACACCCCTGCTTCTGTTTTCCAGCTGCTGGATCCTCTAAAGAGTCAGTAATGATTTTTGGGCACAGATAGATATGGAATACAATAACATTCTGGGTTACCTACATCACTTCCAGTGTAGAGAGAAGAAATATTGGACAGGTCTGAGAATGAAAGACTCGGTGCAACTGAAGGAAGTTCAACATTTGGCTCGCTATAGACACTAGAGTTTAGAAAAGCTGATAAAATTTTTTTAATAAAATCACTTAGGAAAAAATATCTTATGAAAATACAAATAAGAAGGAATGCAATTACTATTGAAGAAACTATCGAATCCCTTTACAGCTTTATTTCTATTTTCCACATTCTTTGCTACTTAAGATCAATTTATTAGAGATGTGTAAGACCATGAGGAAGATATGTCATATTAGGGAAATCCTCCATATAAATGAAGATTCTTTAGTCTGGATGCATTTCATGTCTGAGACATGAGAATAAACAATTACAGTCTTGTATGTACTTAAAGACTGATGCCAATAGGAACAGAATAATCCTTTTCTCCTCTGCATGGAACATTACGGATTAGCAGATCTGAAATACAGGAAGGGATAAAATACAGGGAATTGGACTGAAGACAAAGAACGCTTTGCAAGGCTTAGAACTTTTTAAAAATACTTATCTGTTGCCTTAAGAGAATATTAAGAATATTAAAGGTTTTTAAAAGAACATATTATATAAATGTCAGGAACTTGACAGCTGGTCTTTCTGTGTTGGATAGAAGATTAAAGTAGATAACATCACATGATATGAAAAAGCTACTATCTAGTACAAATGGATACAGTTTTGATCAAAAGTATGGCTAAATGAGTATTGCTATTTTTAAATCTTATTTATTTACTTATTTATTACCTACTCTAAGTCTGTCTGTCCACAAGCAAAGTTAAATCTTGCATGTGGCTATCCAGAGTGATACTAGGCCAAAAAAAGTGCTAAACTTGGCACGACAGTTCTCAATAAAACGGTTATTATCTTACAGAGGACAGTCTGTACTACAAATCCACAAGCTCCATTCATTAATTTATGAAATCAAAGGAAGTGATACAGTAGTTTGGGGCTTTTTTACTTGAAACAAACTATCCTAAGAAAATGAACAAGTATTCTATCTTCTACAAGAGCAGTTAATGTTGTCCAGCCTTGCCATGTAGATCCCATTTGCTATTCTGTTTATGTCACTGCAATATTGTCTTACAGTGGAAGCCCACTGTTGTTCCCTAATTCTGTATTACTGGCAAGCAGCCTGTAATGTACCAGAGGGATATTAGAGGACACTATCAGAAAACTGCTACACTGGTTATACCACATATAAAGAACTACCAGTCCTAGAACAAACTATTGTCTAATCTGTAACATACTCTTCTGCAGAAATGTAAATACAACATACTCTTTTCCCTCATGTTGACAGCTACATTTTAAAAAAAATTAATTTGCTCCTATGAAGAAACAAAATTCTGGCAGTAAGTAAAGTGATTATTTTACTACACTTAAAACTTCAAGGACAATCCAGTTTCTGTGTCCTGTAGAGATGCATTTATGAGGCAGACAGATGAAAGTTCGCAGGGTAAAGTTTTTAGTGGAAAATAGCATTCATGTAGACGAGTAATTATGACACTGTACAGTCAAAATCATTTCAGCCAGACTGATGAGGAAAACTTGTAATTTAGATATAATCTCCATTTAAAAATCAGCATTCAGGGACAGCAGACAGGGACTGCTATCTAGCTATCTGCTATCTAGCAAGAAGATACTTCTGGATCAAGCTGGAAGTTTTTTTTTACTTGTCCACTTTAGGGTGAAAAATTAAACGTTCTATTAAGAAGAGTACTCATTATTGTTGCTTAGAGTGATTACAAATGTATTCTGAATACAACCCACTTAATATTGGATAGTAGTGATTTAAATTTGTTAGCTTTTAAGCTATTAATAGTTACTGAATGTAGAAGCAGTAATCATTCACAGACTGTGAATACTACTTTAGTACTACTTTAATCAATTACATCTCCACAACAAGTAAAATGCATGTCAAAAGGTGTGATTACCCTAAAATTTTCTTCTAAGAATTTCAACAACAAAAACCTAAATGTTAGTTTTCAGTATTCCCACTCTTGCCTTCTCAACAATGTTTGTCTCATATTATGCCGATAATTTTTCTTTACATGTACTGTAATACAACCACAATAAAAGCATATTATTTAGGAAAAGTGTAACAGACTTTTATTCCAAACACTGATCATTAAAAAAATGCTGTCTAAACATTCATATAAAACATCTCTTATATGATATTGTAGCAGGTTTTATGGTACAAAGAGGAAGTGCTACTAGCATTTGAAGTCACCTGTAATAAGCACACTGAAATTGTGTGCTTCTTTCATTTTCTAAAAATAATATATCACAATTATCTACCCATAAGACTTTAAAGAAATAAAAATAAAATTTTAAAAAAATTACTTTTTCAGATAAAAAAGACTGCTGATCAGAATCTCAAGTAATAATTTCTTATTGCCCAGTTTGTGGGCACTTTGGCAGCACCATAAAACACAGGGTAAAAGGAGCCTCAGCACTAATCTTTCCTCAGCAGATACAAAACAAAAGCAAGCACTGAAGTGGTTTTACTCTTAGCAATTGTAAACATTTCAAGAAAATCCACCAAAATATTTCACCAATAACCGTAGAGAAGCCAAATGATTAAAAAATTGTGGATTTTCATTTAAAAAGCCTTCAAGTGATACTACAAAAAAAATTGCAGAGTCAAATTACAGTAACTAGAATTTCTATTTATAAGTATTCAATAATTCATTTAACCCACTATCCATTGCATCAGTCAGTAATTTTGATGGCACTGGTCCCTCCACATGCAAATACAAGCGGAACTATCCTTAACTGTGCTGTTATTAGCAGCTGTTCTCAAAACAAGGATCAAAAAGAAGCTGACAAAAGAAAGATTAGTTATATTTAAAATTCTATTTATTGTGACAGTCAAACAGTTTTATTATTAGAGAATGGAACTCTACAAGACCTGATATATCCAAATGCTAACATATTTCCAAACTGAATTGTGACGCTTTCAAAACTTAATTAATAATAAAAAAATCATAGATGCAATAATCTGAATGGACAAGCTACTCAGCCTCCTTCTTTTCTGGTAAACCACAATTTAGAATGGAAATTAACTTCAAAGAAAGAGAAGACTGTCTAAGGCGAAACAATTCTTCACCAGTTTGGTTTAATAATTATGTATTTGGAAGTTTAGCATAGTAGATATGTAAAATGAAAACCAGATGAGAAATAAATTTCTTCCACATTAAGAACTTAACTTGGAAGAACTGGAAAACATGTACTCCAAACAATGATGATGGTTTCACTGCAATTAGTAATGTAGTCCAACAGTCAAAAAAGTCTGTTGCTGTGATAATTTTGCAAAAATACTTCTTTCAACATAATACAATTTTAACATACAGGTAGACAGATTCTTATTGCTAACAGCGAAAAAGAAAGAAAAAGCCATCTTCATGTTTCTGTCTTTTTGTGTTACTACAATTTTGCACATCTCCTGTAAGGGTTAGTTTCTGTTGCTTTATTCTAGGAAGTCATGAGAGGTATTTTTTTAATTTTTTTAGTCATCACTGAACTTTTCTTTAAAATTAAATTTGTCTTTTTTAGTGATGACTTCTTTCTTCTTCTAGATGAATTAGATTTTTAGAAGCCCTTAGTGATTACCATAACAGCACCTGCAACAAGAACCTTGAAAAAACCTGGAAGTCTTTTATAGCACAAAGATACTGATCCAGCACACATAAGAACTGTGGGCTAGACAATGTCTTCACAGCATGTGAAGAAGCTGAGTCACACTGAATGTTTGTTAACTTAACTTGCTACAACACAAGCAACCTTGACCTAACCTAAACAAGACTGCTGACCCGACCCTAACATGTGCATAAATAAATAAGTAAATAAATAAGTCTTACATAAATGCAATTGTTTTGGTACAAAGATATAAATGTGCAAAACTTTTGAAACAATCACATTAACCAAACTGAAACATTTTTTCTTTTATATTCTTAAAATAACAGTGCATTTTATTTTTAGAAGCCAGAATTTCCTTTCTCTACAAAGGTCAGAACACAGGAAAATTATGACAATGAATAGCCAATGTTTCATCAAGAGGACTGCCTAAATTTTCACTTAGTTGTGGCAGTCATTGTTAACTCACTTGCAAAATCCATGAGATTTTTAAAAGGCTCTATTTACCAAGCAAAAAGCTATCATGAAAACATTAGTCTTATGCATAAAGAAAATACCACAAGACTTCATGGTTTTCTTGAAAGAAACATCCATAAGTATTCAAAGACTTCCTTCACATATACACCACTGCAGTTACTACAAAATAACACAAACTCTGAGTTTAGGTAGAAGTTTACACTATGGCTATACAGAACACCTGTAGCAACATCTGAGTACAAACAGGAGGTGGAGCTTGCTCCAGCAGTGGTGGCATCTCCACCTCAATCCAGGATGTCACATTCTGTGCTTAAGACATCTCAGAAATGGTGACTCACCCTAGATCTTTCCAGTAACTACATTTGAACTTCTCGGGCAGACAAACGGCAAGGAGAGGAAATAAACTATTTCCTTTCTTTCCTTCTTTTTTATTTTTCCCAGGCAATCAGTCTTCAGTTATACAGGAAGGAAAAGGGTCAGAAAATATAAGGAGTAGTACCAATCAACTTGATGCTGCCTTTGTTGCTATACTACCCAAGACAGTCTCAGGTCAAGCCCATTCGTCACAGGTTCAGAAAAACAGACAAATGATAGATGAACAAATATCTTGATTTGGAAAGGCAAAGGGGCAACTGAAGAAATCTTGAAAGGTGAGGAAGAGATGACCAGAGCAAGGAATATACAGTTAGAAGAGTGACATGAGTAAAGACCTTGATTGTCTCATGACCCTTGAGGACAGCAGCCAAGAGCCAGATTTACAAGGGTTAAAGTGGTGAATGGGAACAGCAATATAGGTCTTTGCTCCTTTTTTGCCTTTGCATTCCTAAAACACTATTGGAAAGTTTGCTTTCAATCTAACTGCTAAGTGAAACAGGCAAGTTACTTAGAATATACCAGCCAGGAACCATTCTGTGGATCCACAGATAAGTGGCACAGAAATGGCTCACTGCCACATAGATGACCTCTTTCCCCAGCAGCAGGGAGATGACAATTCCATTCCTTATTTTAAACAGTCTCTTACACATGCTAGGACCCAAACTGCCTGGGTATCATCTGAAAGAATGTGATTTGGCACAGTTCAGACTGTGTCAGGAAGTATGAAGCTAAACAACTGAAAAGTTTACGTGATTTTGGGCCAATGCTTGAGCCTGTATTCTCATTCCGGTTTATTTATATTTTTAGATATAACCTCAGAGAACTATCACCACTTGGTACAATCCTAACATCAGTTAAGCTTCTTAATGCTTTACTGTGGGCAGTGTTATTCCTTATTTCTACTATTCGTTATTCCTTTTACATTTTTACTACAACGCTTGATGTACGTACATGTTCTTTAAAGGACTTGACGCCTGAAGAGTAGAAATTAGTAAGCAGTTTCCAAATGGGCCACCAGAAAGCAGCAAACTTCTTATTGACTGCTTGATGATGTAAACAATATTTTAGATAACAAATACATACATACAAATATTTTGCTAGCTCTGTTTGCAGCAGTGATCTGCTGCAGAAATCAGATCCCTACACCTCTCTCAGATCAGGCACAGAGTATGTCACCCACACACACTGACTTGGACTGACTGTGGAACAGTGAAGATCCACAGAGCTAAAACACAGCTGAGCTCCTTCACAGAAGTATCCATGAAAAAGATAAAATATGGCCATGGTGAAAGATAAAAATATGGCCATTTTGGAGACAGCCTGAACTCTGAACAACCTATTCAGCAGCCTTTTTCAATACAGGTTGTTTCCTGTGCCCACGCAGGGCAGGAGTTGTTTCCTTTGTATTTCTTTAAACAAACAGGTTCTCTTGCCACCTATGCTTCCTGGCACTGTATGTCACTCTGCCTTTTGCCACTCAAACTGTTCGCTGCCAAAAATACTGACTATATACCACATTACTCATGCTACTTCCATGCAGATGTCAAAACTCCCTGTTCAGGGCAAGCAGCCTTGAGTCTTCTCTTCCTTTTCCTGAACTGAGTCTGGCAAGTGGTTGCTGGCTGGGATCAATCCACCACAGCAATTAAACATGAAAAATCTAAAATAATAACACTTTTCTCTCAAACAAAGAGAACTTTAGTATAATTAGTGTAAGTCTATTTGTTCTATCACAAGACACCAATACAGCTATCTCCATTTCCATTAAAAATATTGGATTTGTTTTTCATTGAAACTTCTATGGAAGTATTTCACTCTGAATTACTACATGCAATGGGTTACAAAAAATATGTTGATTATATGCTGGAAGTTGATTTTCCTTAATACTGTGCAAAGACCACCTTAATTTAAAAGAGCTTTTGTCTCTCAAATATACTGTATCATCTCTAAGACTAATCTTTTTTACTATTATTTCTTCAGCATTAAGTGAATAATCTATTACAGCTTCCAATACAATGAAGATGATGCAGAGTCAAGAAGACGTAAAGAAAGAATAAGTTCAATAATTCAGAAATTCAGGAAAGTCTCAAAATCATTTTGTCACACAAAAATTCTAAAAGTTAATGTGCCATGCAAATCAAAGCACACTTGTATAGCTGACTGCTCTATCATGTAGATTAAGAGGTTAATTCAATAGAAACATTTAGAAAAGTAGTAATAATTAAATCACAACTAGAGTCAGAGGATAAATTGGCTTTTGCATCCTGTTGGTGGCAAAAATATTATCATATCTACCACATCTGCATATGCTGCATTATTTCCCTGAAAATCTTCACAGGCAGAAGCACTGAGGGAGAGCACTAACATTTTCTGTCTTCTCAGTTGTTTCATGCTGAGAGTTTGAGATCTACGCTGATCCATTAATGCCACATTTCTCTAAGACAACAGGGGGACCTCAGCAGAAAGGCTCCCACAGTTCCTGTACATGTTCTCTGTGCAGCTCAACACTGTCCACCCCAGTGCAGAATTATGGAGATCCTTGTGAAATGTTTAGGAGAAGAACGTGACAACAAGTGCCAGATTGTTGACAGGCATCCATTTATGTAGATACTTCACGAACAGATTGCATTTCTCACCAAGGAGGTTGAGAAATGGAGCAGAAACTTTCATGCCCTTCAGCAAACAGGCAGAAAAAGGATGATGAATCACTAACAAAATCAAGATTTTTTTCTAGTTCCTTTAACATAAAAACATCTAAAGAGTCCCTTGCTAACAAATATTGACTGCTTCTGAAGCTGTAGTCTTACTAGTTCTACGCCATTACTACGTCTGGGAACACAGATCCCTAATTTAAGAAAGATGAAAGGAAACAAATTCAAGAGCCAATTCCATACACTATTAATCAAAAACCCAAAACAAAACAAACCAAACAAAGCCCCAAACATCCCATTTCTGTGAGAGTGTCCCGCCAGATGCATTTCAGCATCACTGATGCACTACATCAATTCAGGAGACAGAGTCACCAGTCACGTACCTACCTCAATAGACAACACAGATGTAGAACAAGTGTCTTTGATCTTTTCACAGGCTGCACAACACAAGCTGCTTACATGCAGTCACAGCTTCTGTTTTTGAGGTAAGAGGTCTAGAAAGATCTTATAAAGGTAAGAGATCTACAGATCCCTCTCACTTCCTTATACCTCTGCTCTACTTTCAAAACCAACTTCATTTCCTTCAAGATAGATGTCAGTCTACACACTTGTTTAAAAATAATTTTTGTTTTGCACAGAAACAGAAAACAACATGTCTCTGATCAAGAGTACTATTTTAAACAAGGTATTCTCAAGTATATAGTTTACTCCTGAGAAAGAAGAATTCCCTAACACTTTAAGTAAAACATAAGAGAAAAAAATTAATTACTCTTTCATCCACTCCAAACATTAAATCTATATTCTTAGAGAAATAGGAAACACACATTCATGCTGAATTTGATAGAAACATGAATGTTTAACAATCATATTGGTGCTGGTTTTAGTACTAATAATTAGTTTGCTCTTTAGTCAGTTACCAGTTTTACTTCCATTTATTACTAACTAGTATCCTTATTAATAAAGGACAAAGTGGCACCACCAAGTAACAGGATTACTGGGCTCCCTAATTCTGCAAGGAATATAATCAGGAGGGAATTCTAGCAGAAGAAAAGGCTGTGGGCACTCATGTTGGACACCAGTTTTGCATGAGCACACATACCTAGAACCAGGTCTGTACTGAGCATCAGACGACTAACTTAGAATAAAGAACTCATAATGCCATGTTATACATACTAATTCCCCATTCCAACATACTAAGAGGAAGCTGTCCAGAAGAGCTAGGAAGAAACATTAGAACAAAAGTGCCTGTAAATTATTGTTTTATGCAAATTTAGCATTGCTTTGTAGCTCTGAGTAAGCTATGTCATAGGAAGTTTGGGTTTCATTGCCTACGGCACCCAAAAGGATTTTCCTTGCCAAACACCTGCTTAGGGATAGGAAAACAACATGATTTTTTTTCTTTTTTTAGCATGACAAAGAATGGCAGCTTTTACATAATAATACAGGAACTATATACAGGCTTCTAGAGAGCAAATCACTCAGGAAGAGGCCATTTGGGTTCCAGGCCTTCCTACCTAAGGTTTCAAAGGTGGACTGTACAACTTTTTGAATGCACTCCTAATCATGATACTAGGACATGGTCAGTAAAGAAATGGAAGCCACTGAAAGGAGAATGGGATCACAAGCAGATCACAACAAAGTTTCTGTCTCTGTAATGGGACCATTTGCATCCAGTGTTTCCTTTAATTGCACGTATTCACTGCAGGAGCACATGGGCATAAAGATTCAACATCTGTCTAAAGTCTTCTGTGAATCTAGAAACACACAAAATGAAGACAATTTAAAGATAAGTATATAAATAAACCTTAAGGATAATTAATTTTTTTTTTTATTGCTTTCAAAAAAATAACTGCATTAAACACAGAATCCTTTTGCCAGGTCGCAAAAGGAGCTTTAAAGTATGTCCCCCATACATATAGAATTATAATGTTCAAAACAGAAACTCAATAGCAACAGATACACATAGAAATTTAAGATTGTACAAAACCAAGGAAGAAGCCCAAAGTAATGTAGAAATATCACTGTCAGCATACTTTAAGCACATTAAAAGTTTTGCTAATACTTCAGGAACAAAAAGAACTTTAACAATTCCACCACCCACAAATATTTATCAATTTCTCATTTGCAGAAAAGATATTATTGAATATTAATAATTCAACACTTTGTACTCTAACATCAGTTGATAGGGATGCTGAAGAGGACTCACAAAAGCTGCACATATATTTTCAAGTCCAAAAGCAAAACTGAAATACATGAAAAGTCAATGGTTGAGTTCTGGAGTAATCAAGATGAAGAAAATTAATTTGCTGCTCTTGATAAAGGGACACAGAGCTGTAGGCTTCTCAAAACAATAGAGCAAAGGGAGACATGAAGAACAGTATTACTATTTAACTACCTCGGCTTATGGAAAAACTAGATGACTTGGTTATGTAATGAGGGAAATGCACAAGCACAGCTTAACAGCGACACAGACTCAGACTTTGCAAGATGTTATTTCAGAAATGGGGAAACATGGAATACAAACTGCTCTGATGTAAAAGGGACTCTGTTCTGAAAAGCAACAATGAAATTTAGCCAGTGTACTAGATCATTAGATGAACATGTACTACTAGTGAATAGTTTCTGCCTGGGGAATATTAAAATAGTTTTAAACTGGGGAATGTCAAAAGCATACAGATTTACTACCTCTGCTTTTGGCAGCAATATAACTGCAACTGGAAGTCTTCTCATACCTTAGCATTTAGAATTCAAAAACCCAATTCATTGGCAAAAGGATTCAGGAAGGACTAATAAAATAATTAATGAACTGAAAGACATATTCTCCCGTACATTGCAGCAGGGGATCAAACTGTTTAATTTCTAAAGGCAGGTCAGGATTCAATCATTTTTGATAAGCATCAGCACTAGAAAGTAAAATCTGATTTTCTATTGATTCATCTGCCTAGCAGACAAAGAAACTGCAAGTTCCAATTTCTAGCAGCTGAGGCTATGTAGAATTAGATTACGCAACAATTAATTTGCTGGTCCAACTTCTTTTTTTGCTTAATTTAAGTATCTAAAACAAGTGCTTAATGAAAAACAAATATGGCTGTGCTATTGCCACATTATAGGATTTTTGTTTCTGATAGAGACACTCTATTTAAAAAGGAGCTAATTCAGACAACTCCTATGGCTTTTTAATACAAAAAAAAAAATTAGAACAAATGGCCATAATGTCATATTCTGCAACAACACCCACTGTCAGGTTAAACTGGAGAAGGCTAACAGATTTCTAAGGACTCTCCTCAGAACATGTTTTTCTTTCAGTCTCAGAACATCAAAAGGTATCTGAAATTATCCTGACGCTCATTTTGGCATTGATGAGACCTCAAATGTAGCAGTCTAGCTCTGTGTGTCTAAAGACAGTCCAAGGACAGCAGCAGAAAAAATGTTGCATTATGTGCTATAAAGGCAAGATTTAAAGAGCTAACCAGTGACTAGGTGAAAGAAGATAGATGGAAGGAGACTTTGACAGTCTTTACTTCTGCCTCTAGATAGGCAGGAATGAGTAGTATATAAAGGGAATTAAAGTTCTATATTAAGAAAAAAGGATAGTTTAAACACTGGCAATGACTTTTCAAGGGAGCTTGTGGATACCTCCATCACTGGATGTTTCCAGAACAGGTTAGACAAAGAAGGGTGCAGACAGAGCTGATTCTGACTTGAAATAGGAAGAAATCCTTTTGGGTCTTTAGAAGTTCTATAACTGTCCTGGAAGACATGAAAAAACCCCCAAATTTCAGTTCAAAGTAAGAAAACTATGTAAGGTACATTCCTGCAGTTCAGTGTTCCTTTCTGCAAGTCACACTCCTGTGACTTTCATTACAGATATCTGAAATTCCCATTGTTAAGTTCAACTGGATAAATACTTCCCCATTTTTTATCCTGAACCGTTGCGTAGAGCTCCTAAATAGCTGCCACATTTCACAAGGGAAGTATTTGCATCTCAGTGTGGGTGAATACATGTCCACCCCCACCCAACTAGTACTGACAGATTATTTGACAGTTTAATTTCAGTCAGACCTATCTGCCTCAAGAATATTTTTAAACATCAAGACAAAAGTTGTCTTAGAGTTTAATATGTCTGTGATGTGCATCTTAGAAATCATGTATCCAACACATGAAGTGAACACACTGTCAACCCTAAACTCCTGCACGGGTTTGGTTGTTCAAATATCCATTTCCATATTGCCCTACTTAAGTATTACATTTTTCCAGTACAGAATTTCCCACTCATTAAATTTCACCTCTTCTCCTACAATAGAGAAGATACTTGAAGTATTGCTCTCAGGCACAACAAGGGACTAGAATTTTTCTCATGGCTCTCCCCCTGTGATTTTGGACTTCAAGTAGGGTCCTCCCTATTGTTTTGATGAGATGGAAGTTCTCCTGCTGCTAAAAAAAATGATAAATGCTTTTGTGAAAAGATATTGCCTTAATCATGTCTCAGAATATTTAAATTCAAGTGTTGGCTCCTGCCTTCCTGCAAACTCCACTTTTTAAAAGTCTTTTTTAATGCACCTTTCGTTCATTGAGCAGTGTTACAATTTTCAGTTGCAGAACTGTGTTCCACAATTGATGTTAGAACTTCTTAAGAAAGCTTCTTTTTTCTTCTTTTATAGCCATCTTCCTAACAATTGCTTAGACTATCCCATAAAATAAAGGGGGTTTTTTCTTACTTAAAATCAGAATGTTTAACTTACAAATGACTCAGAGAAGAAGTCTGCCCTGAGAACAAAAAGGTGAATCAGCTCCTTGAAGCTTCTGGTTCACAGGGTATTTTCATACAGAATACTGTATTAAAAATATATTGCCCACAGCAAGGAAATTGTGGCTTCCTGCCTTTTATAGAGAAATGTAAGACTTTTGCATTAACTAGAATATTTGAAGAGTGATACAAGCAAAGTCAAAATTCTGTTCCTGCCAGGGGAAAAGCAGCTGTCACAAACTAAGAAAACTTTTTAGACCTTCATTTAACATATAAAGACACCATTCTAAGTTCTAAAAACAAAAGAGTCATTGTAAAATAATCTTATTTGCTTGAAGTCTCAGCCATTTGGCACCCAGCCAGCCAGGGTGAAAAGACAGACACTTAATACACAAAGATCCTAGCAACTGGAAGCCTGCAGGAAGCAGGAGATTGTATTGCCAGCAGCTGAGTGATCAAGATCTCATATACTAAAAAGGAATATACAAAATTAGGTGTTCATGGGCCACCTTAGTCTTTTGGAACAGAGCAGAAGCAGGAAGATGGGCAGTAACAATCATAGTCAAAGGGGGCAGACACCTGTATGTCTTGTAAGCTGCATGACCCTACAAATATGAGTAAAAACATTAGACTAACTGCTGACAAAAGGAAAATAGAGGGACCAACACAGCTAGCCTCATTCATCACAATTTTAAAATCTTGTAACCCAATTAAGCTTCTTGAATTTTCTTCTCAAAGTTGAGACACACCTTTCCTGGCAAGACAAAAAAAAAATTCCAAGTTTTGTCATCTGAACTTTCACATTTCTCCCCCACCCCAGCAGAAGAGGCAGCAAGCAACATGACAAGTTAAAAAAAAAAACAAAAAAGTCATTTTTTAAATTCAAAAATAGTGGTGGTTAATCAATTTAGCTTTGACCACACACATTTTACCTGCATGGCAGCAAGCCAAAAATTCTCAGTGCCCCTCACAAGGAGACTCCCGGCCCATGGACTCTGACAATATGCCAGAGTCCAAACCAAGCCAGCCCAGCTGCAGCTGGGTGCTTCTGCTCTACATTCTTCACATGTGAAACCCACCAGTGTTTCCCATGCCCAGTACTGAACATCCAAGGTGCTCCATACACAAACACCTACTGCCACATGCTACCTAACACCTTTAGGAGCCAACCAGCTCCAATATTTTACTTTCTCCTCAAGCACTGAAGGGGTCACTGTTATCAGAAAAACATTTTAATTATCATTTAGAAGTACAAATCTAAGTATTTTCCCACGACATGTTCAACTGTTTTGATTCTCTATAAGCGGCAGTGTTCTTACTGTGCATAATAAAATCATGAAATAATGGATGGATGTGTTGTTATGACAAACAGATTCCTTTCATTGTATCAGATCCTCTGTACCTGCACAGAGAAAACTCAGGGGGTTGTCCTTTCAATGTCTACCAAAGTATTGTACAGGTAATATTTGTGCTTTGAGAATGGCTTCTCTTTTTTTTCCTCACACCAACAAATACTTTTACTCAACTAATTACATATTATCAGCAGGCAATTTCGCCTCAATTATTTTTTGCCTCTAAAACCAGCAAGTGCACAACTGTGAGAACAAAGCTATAAACATTTCAAATGAGCACTGATCTGACTGCAGTGATCCAGCATGCTGAGCTGAACTGCCAACATTTATGGCTCCAATAATAACAAATGACATTTCAAAACCCTAAAGCAGTCACTGAAGAATGCTTTGAGGGTTATGTCACCTTTATGCAATGTACCATTAGAAGCCACACATTGGTCATTAATTACTATGCTCCAATAAGGTAAATGAGCACTTGAAAGTGGATACAATGCACTGACAGACCAGTGTTTGACTTTCTGGAATTTTCAGCAGGGTAAACTAACAACTGAGGCCATGATTTTTAAAAGCATCAGGTAATTGCTCTTATGTATCTAAGCTAAAATAGCCCTTTAGGAACTAGATTGATTTGTTTTACATTCATTTCCTATTGCTGTGCTGAGCATTTGCAGCCTGTACCACACCAAAACTTAAAAAAGGTAATAAGAAAGCTAAAAAAAATAAAGTGAAAAGAAACGGACCTGTCCATTAAATGGATGCATATAAGCAAAGGTTCTATGCATATTTGATCCCATTTTCCACCCCAAAAGATTCACCAGCATCATAATTTCTACCACTGACAACTATGCATGGAGGAGAAAGGGCTTTTTATTATTCACAAATAACTCAAAATCCAGTAAAATCAACAAAAATTAACAAGTAGTAAAAAGAAAGCTTAATGAAGTAAAAATAAAATGCCTGTATTGCTATGTAGAGGCAAATCTGAATATAGACCAAATTTCTAGGGCCAGAAACAATTTTGCATGCACACACGTGGCACCACAGGCAGGTGCGTATTTAAATTGCATGCACATGTACATTCTTGGTTTCTGACCATTCCCTCCCTTCCCACCCACTGGTCCATCTTTGGACTGATCTGATTACAGACTGAAGATCATCTCAGCCCACAGCCACAAACCTGGCTGCAGCAAGAAGTTCTGTTTACAGCCTACGAAAATCTGTGCAGATAATCTCCCTCAAAATGCAAAAAAAATACACCACTCTAAAAAAGTTACAGTACAGAGAAAGCCATAATAACTGAATATTTACAATTATATGGCAGAAAATACAGATAAACAAGGTTTGAGTAGTCTAGAAACATTCTAGAAATATTCTTTGCAACTGTATAGTTTTATTTTTTTGTAAAGGGAAGTAGACAAAATGTTTAACATTCTTTAGTACAATAATGCATCTGTCATCCCTCACCATTACTCAGAATGCTTCCAATTTGCAAACTTGCCTATATTTTCCTAAATCTTTTCCTAAATACAGTCCAGTTCCCTTTTTTGTTCTAAAGATTTTATAACCATGTAAGTGGATGAAAGTGACCACTTTGCAGTGGTTGTCTCATGCACAAAAAAGCTGGGCAAATCACTCATAGCTTTGTCTGCCTACTGGCTGTAACAACCAAAGAGTCCATGCCAACTTCACTACATCACATCAGCCTCTTCCTCCCTTCCCCCCGAACTACAGCTGGATCCAAGAAAACAAGCATCTGATCTCACCCAAAAGCCCACACAACCAAAATAATGGAATCATCCAATCCTGAATGGAACTGGTTGTGTTTATGAAAAAGCTGAAGTAAAACAAAAAGAATGATTTATGCTGTTAAGATTAATTATTAAACAGAAAGAGAAATCTTCACACTGGTATTTTAAAAAGAAGAAAAAGAAAATTTGCCAATGATTACTTCTGCCAAGCTGGAAAAAAATCCTTTTCGTTTGAAGTTAAATATGCATAAATATACAGGAGTGACAAAAGACTATTTTTTTGCTTTCAGAGCACTATAATTTTACTTAAATGGTAGGTGTTCTTTCTAAACAAAATGGCATTTCAAAGAGGCACCCAATCCTGTATTTCAAATGCAACAATCATCTCTGAAACCGGGTCTTGAAGAAAATTTCAAAATAGCAAGAAGCAAATTAGCAAAAAAACAAAACTTATCAACTCTACTTTGAATAAAAACATAATCATGAGGAAACAAATGTACCTCTCCCTTCCCCCCTTCTCCTTCCTCTAAAGTCTGTGCCTGCACAAAGATATAAGAAGCCACTAAACCGCAGAGTCCCACGCCTGCCAACCGCAATGGCCAAATAACTCACCATGTAGCAGCATTGTTTTACATTAATGTATTCCCTTGAGATTTTGAAATAAAAAAAAAAATGCATACAGAAAATTTATCACTGAAATTAAATGAGAAAATTTTAAAATCAACATCTTTTAACAATTAATTATTCTTCACTAAAAAGGGTGAGTTTATGTCTTCATGCAAGCATACAACACATCTATTTACAGTGGCTTGAGTAGGCAATCAGGTCAAAGAGCTTTTACCCTAGTAACAAACCCAGCAAACTTGCTACATAGATTATTTTCACTAACTTATTGTGATTGTTTAACCTCCACAACTATGCTTAGAGGAAGAAGAAAAATGAAGGATTATTGAAGATGAATTTAAATAACAAGAACATTAAGTTTGGTCAGTGCCAGTGAATGAGTACGACGAGAGAAGAACAAGGCGCAAAATTCCCTGAACACTGATTTCAGAATTACAATGAAGAAAGATATTAATTTCATATCAACAACTACCCGTCTCCTACCTCTAAAGAACAGCAGAAAAACATTTTAGACTCTGTCTTCCAACTGGGGCTCTTTGCAAGGGCTAAGAATGTAAAAGGCCATGTATTTAATATTTCTACTCACTATTATATCAAAGGCCACTGATAGTTCAAACTTAAAGACTCCTAAGGTGGATACTTTTATTTAGCAGTTTCATGTATGTCATGCTTACACTTTTTAAAATATTAGTGATTTCCTTTACACATCATTACCTACTATATGAGCTAATGTGTCATTTCATCAATAAGACATAAAAATACTCTTGAACTGTTTTTTAATGGACTGAAAAAAATATAGCATACCAGACCTGACTAGGGAGTGGTATCTTTTGTATGGCAGCTACAAGGTGTAGCAAATATCCTAGGAATGGATGAGACAAAGGGAAATAAAAGGAGAGGCTAGAAACTAGGACAGACATACTTATGTACTAAATCCAAAGACTTCCAACACCCGTACCCTGACTTCTGACACACACCATATATAATTTTTATTTCTACCATTAAGGTTTTTAAAGTTTTATAATTTTTATAATTTGTGAAATGCAGTGGAAAGCTGGGCTTCATTAGATTCTTGCTGCCATCTCATATACTCCACATGTGTTAACAGTACATTGCAGAGACACTGTTGCCCCCTCTATCAGGATGAACAGAAGTTATAAAATTCTGATTTGGACTGGCAACTCAAAAATGAGGCAGGTCATGTTGATTAATCTCTTTCACCTTCTTGTGAACACATCATAAACTCCTTCAGAAACAACTTTTGTGTTCACAGTCCCTTACTAAATTAGACATCAGTATTGTGCCTCATATCCAGCAGAAACATACTGTTACACTCTTAAACAACGGCCAGCTGACCTCACCTTCAACAGAAACTGAATCATAAAAGAATGTTTTGAAATAGATTTTATAAGCCAATTAGCAAAGATGATTTCCACAGAAATAAAAGTATTTGTGTTTATTTATAGCAAAGCCAAGCCCAGAAAGAAATACCTCTCTTAAGGTATGCTATAGGAGGATACATGGTCCTGTGTTAACTCGGCAAGTTACCATGAAGTACAGTATTGCACTTAACCAACTATAGAAGCCAAGTGCCAGAATGGAGGTGTGCCTCTACAAACAAAAATATCTTCCTTGGAGTCTTAAGCATATTCAGCAGAGAGTGATCTATTCATGATCTAGTAAAAAAGCACTGGTAATATTCAACATAGGTATGATGCATAATCCCTACACCCCACTGTCCATAAATAAATAAATAAAATATTGAATAGCTTATTTGGAAATAAGATAAAATGAATAGTACTAAGGAAATACATAATGCATCTTACGGTATGAGACAAAGTTTTGCTTTGTCATCTGTCTCAATGAACTTGAAAAAGAAAGTAAGAGAAACTTCCAGAGACAACAATCTAGAACAGAATGAAAATAAAAAGAAAACCCAAGATACAGCGAACAAAAGTGACTATCAGGTGACTAGGAAGAGAATCAGGCTGCATATTTTAAAAGAATTCCATAGCTCCAAAGAAATTTATCTTTCGGACAGTTTTTCCAAGTAAAGCCCCCGAGGCAGAAACCCAAATCTTCTTAAAGTCTGACAATTTTATGACACAAGTTAAATGATATGACTGTCTGCCATGGCAGACAGTAACACAGGAGATCCTTGCCAGTCCTAGAATCCTATTTAAAGTTTAAGAAGGAAAAAAAACCCCAAGAAACCCAACACATCCACATTGCTATTAATCTTAACAAAATACTTAATTATTACTAATCTGTTAATCAGTTTTATCCTCTTAGAAGTAGGCATAAAGCTGCTGAAGCAATGTAAAATCTTCTGAACCATGCCAATCTTCAAGCTGAAATCTGCTGAAATCTCCCAGAGCTAAGTTTTCACATTTTATACTAGCTTATGGCAAAGAAATAAAGCAGAAAGCATTAACTTTTGCTAACATGTAAATAATTTAATACGGATGACAAATAATTCAAATAATGCAGCTTTCCTCCAGAATGTTCTTAAAGATTAATAGATATATAAAACCAAACTCATTAATTCTACTGTCATCACCCCAGAAATTCTTTCCTATTGACCTGAGAACTTTTGTAACCTCTTTGTATATACCTATCTGCATCACATTATATTAATATATAGTATATATAAAATATATATATATTATATTCTCTTTGTTGTTCCACTATCTATATAATACATGAAAATTTAGTTTGGGTATTTTTATAACAAGCTACTTCTTTTAAGAGCAATGTTCAACTGAGTTTTTTGTGCACAGATGATTTATTTCTGAGGTGCCATCTCACAGGTGAACTGGAATCCCAAAATGGACTGACTTATCAGTGGTGACAAATGAGCTATTGGCAGAAAAAAGGGAAGAAAATAAATTAGTGCTGGAGTTGTGATGATATAGGAATTCCAACAGTTCTCAATGTTGCACAAGCAACAACTACTTGTTTGCTCCCTTTTTTTACACAGGCTGACAAACTTACTGCCACTCCCTGTGCAAATATTTCTCTCTGTCCGCAGGTTCCAAGCTTCTTTTCACTGTAACCTGGACTAAGATAACTAAGAAAATTTCACAGCAAATGTTCTCAGATGTACCTAGTTGTACAGCCACCACTGTTGTTTTAGCCCTAATGAAGGGCTAGCATGATGTTTCCAAACATATCAGTTAATGCACGCACAAAAATGTTACAACTTCTTACCACAGAATCAAAGACCATAGTTTTAAATGTTTTCTGTCTTTTTTTTAAATATTTTATAATGTAACTCCATAAATCTTCCCTCATACTTTGGAAAGCCTTCAGCCATTACAACACAAGTGCTATCTTCACCAGGCTTAAGTACTTATTTCCAGTAAAGCTCCATTGCTATCACTGACATTTTTTCCTTCTGTGTTATTTCAAATATCATTCAAATTATTTCCTGCTTTAAGTTTTATTCTCTTCTAGTGTCTAGTGTGACAGTATGGCTTTTTCAATGGGTTGGATATTGCAATTTCCCATACCTATGGGCAATAGTTACAAATTGTTAATACTTTCTGCATTCTTCATATGAGAATGATTAATCTGCTTATACAATTTATTATTTTATAGTTCCTTTAATTTGATTCTAATTCTAATAATTTGAAATTTTATAACATACATTTGTTTAATATTTTAAAATTTATTCCTATCTAATTATTGTAATATACTCATATCTTGCATCTCCATCAAGTCTACGAAAAACACCCTCACATGCTTATCAACTGTAAGAGACACAAAGTAAACTAATATGAAGCAAATTCATTGGGACTGAGGGTTGACAGAGCTGCATCACTGCATTTATTCACACATATCTGCAGAATCAGGTCTTAACCTTATACTTGAAAAGTGTACAGACTTAAAGAATGATCTGCTGATTATTTTTTAAATGGCAGTTTTCTGCATTAACACCATCTTAGTCATATCTTTGAAAACAGTCAAACCAAAGTTAAAGAAGGAGGCTACAGTAGCACAAAAACATCCTGTATTTACACCACAATGAATGCAGACATGCTTAGCAATACCAATGCACAGAAACAACAAGCAGCATTTTGTCACAACTTGAGGAAAAATAAGGAATATCAATCTTTGGGGGGTTTGCACTTTATGGGAATTCAGTTAATACTTTGAGTTTTAACCACATGAAGCTAAAGAGACTGCAGTAACATCACATAACTTCTGATTGCATTCTGAATAAACGGTGTATTTATTTGCCTGCTAAAGCTACCTGACACAATACTTACTGAAAGAAATTCCTCCCCATGGGAACTTCAGCCTTAAAGCAAACAAAAGCCAAAGCAATGTTGCATTTCAATCTAAGAAACTAAATACCAAAATTGAGCTTGAATTTCTAGAAAGTTAAATCTCCCATTTCTCTTTCAAATGAATATGATCTCTAGAACACCCATGGTGGTTTAAGAAATATTCATTTTGCACTGCCATTTGTACATAATCAGCATCACAAGGAAACCAGAAACCATGGTTATACAAAGTCCTCCCTGTTCTTTCTCCTGCTCCTCAGAACAGGGTTACTACAGCAAGTGAACATCTATCCAGCTGCTAACACCACCAGTGGATGTGTGCAATTTCAGAGTGGAGTTTGCAGACACTACATCCAATAATTTAAGAACCACCAGACACAGAGATATAGGAAAAGTAAAAGTAATTTAATAAGAACTTTAGCTGACTGACTACATGGTTTTACCCAACAGACTATTCCAACAGCAAACATTCCCAGCAGAGTATGTGCAGTAAGTTTTAACATCACTCTCCTCAGCCCTCTCTTGTGTGGATGACAAAAGTTTAAACTTTATTTTTTATATATATATACATATATGTATGTATTTACATCTGAATGCATGCTTGTATACACAATATTAAAATAAATTTAGGCTTAGTATTTGTAAGCATGAAGAGAGAGATGAAAGAGATGTGATTAGCACAGGACTAGTATTTTCCTTTGGTAAACCACTACAAACCAGAACACAATGCACAGTCCAACCTCCCTGGAACACCTGTATCTTTCTGGTATGCCATCACTTAGGTCTTACTTCACACAACAACATAAAAATTTACATTGAATAGAAATATAAATGTCAAGAAGTCCAAGCCAGAAGGTTCAAACAAGTTTCCTTAAGAACAGAAGGAAGGAACAGTAGTAGAGTCCTGCCTAGGAGACAGATTGCAGCCTGCAGTTTAGGCTCGAGAAAAGAAAAAGGTAAGGGTTCTTTAGCCACAGAATACTGGAAGAAAGCACTACTCCCATTATTCTGTTTCTGCTATATATAAACACTACACTCATGGCACTTCCTGATGTCTCTTGCTTGCTTCATCTTTGTAACCAAAACGGGCCAGCTCTCTCATGCCACATCAAAGACTGGGGGAAGGAGAAGGGTAAAGTTCATGGGAAAGCACTTGTGTTACCTGGGCAGAAAATTTTGCTGACGACCCATCCACCAGCTGCCTGAGACCACAGCATCAGTCAGTACACATCTTGGTAGTCCAGTCCTTTCTCACCTGTCCTACCCACCAAACCAAGTGGCCACATAAAGCCTCACTGAAGTTATGCTTTCCACACAATGATAAATACTTGGAAAGTCAGATAACCAGTTTTTCATATTATTACACCAAAGAAAGTCTTTCAAATCTAAAGCCACACGAGCTCATGGTCCAAGCTTATAATGTTCACAGCTGCACACCATAACCTTCTATAATATATGTAACCCTCCACAGGAACTTACGGTGCTTGGTACTTACCAGAGGCATCTTTGAACGAAAAGATAACGGAAAAGAGAACACTAAGCTGTGAGGTTTGCCAGGACCCCTTTAGAAGGCTATGTTATTCATGGTGCATCTGTTGTAGGCAGGGTCGTGTGAAGTTCTACCTATAGGACTTTATTCTCCAGTTGCCTTCCTAGTAGAACTGATTACAAAAAACAGCCTTAACAGTCACTGAGACAGAAAAATAATCTGATTCATGGAACACACCAACACAGAATCCTTCAGGTTGGAAGAGACCTTTTGAGCTCATCTAGTCCAACCTCTTGCACCAAGCATGATGGAATGGACAAACAAATTGAATTACCTGTTGGACCACCTGGTCTAAAACCAATGCAGCAGAATTTTGAAATAAAAATCTATCATCATTTTAAGATTCACTTTGCTAAAACAAGACAAAGACATTTGCATAATACTAGAATTCACTGTAAGTCATCATTCCACTGTAACATTTTTCTTTGTATTGGTAGCTAGGGAGAGCATTTATTCCTCCCTTTTTGTGTCAATGATATAGATTACATACCTCACCTGTAAAACAGCTTTTAAGTCTCACAACAGTATGACATATCTTGGAAGAACTAAGTCAGTTCTACAAGCCAACAGCAGAAAACATAGACTGTAAAAACACAAGATTTTAAAGCTGAATACACAGGCAACACAATGTAAATACTCTGAGTGAGGAAAAGAAAAATTCTTATTTCCTTCACTTACTGAAGTCCCCCTCTGAATGGTCTGACAAATGATAAAGTATTATCTTTTTGTTTTTAAAAGCACAGTCCCAGATAAATTATGCATTATACTGACTATTTCTCCTGTAAGGTTTTCCTCTGTATTCCTTGCTTTCAAATTTTAACCTAGTACTCTCACAAAATCAAGTGCCTAAAAATATCAGAAAGGTCTTTATCCCAAAGTAACGGACAGAGATCAAAATTTATCTTTTCTCCGTAGCAGTCTTGAAAAATACTGTACTATATTGGTAAGTATACTACCCAAATCTAGAACTCACCTACATTTTCAGGTTTATTAAATTTAAGGTGGCCATTAAACAGGAATGTTTTATCATCAATCATCCCACTTCTTAGATATCTGCTACTGAAGAATTAGAAGCCATGTCTGAGTGCTTTTATGCAAAGACAGGGTACACCTGAAGAACAGACATTCAAAACCCCCTATGAGGAATGCAGATGTCATTAAATGTCTCTTGTAATGGAAAGTATTGCAAATTGAAAGGTTAAATACTACTAACTTGAAGATGTGAATACATGATATGTACCTATATAACAAAAAACCCCAGATGCTTTCAAGGGCCATGGTCTGACATCTACCAAAAAAAATTATGTATGGAATCTATAACATTAAAAGAAACCAAAACAAATTAAAAAAACAAGAACTTAACTCCACATTGTTTTCTCAGGGGGAACAAGGAATAAATGTTTTGCTCAGTTTTAGTATCATAACAAAAATCTCATCTTGCATTCCTGCTCTAAAACTGATACAGGAAAAACAAACTGCTAAAAGAAGCACTAATGAAGGAGTACTGTGTAAAATGTTAAGTAACTTGAAAAGTTTTAATAAATATTCATGTTGGACTATCCCTTGCCACAACAAAAAGAAAAAAATATAAATATGCTTTCAGCATAAAACAATCATTAATTTCAAGTGGTACTTAATTAGTGAGTCTGGAACGAATCTACATAAATTCTCATCACCATATAAAGCACATTTATTTCCACTTTCCAAGTAAAACTAACTGTAGTTAAATGAAAGGTTTGACCTTCCTATGTCAGCATGGTGGTTAATGCTTCATCTCCTGTTTTCCAAAATTTCAGTTTCCTGACACTCTACTTTCTGAGACAACTTTTATCTAGCAAAAACAGCTACATTTTGACCAAAAAAAAATTGTCAGTGAATTCAACATCTTTTAATAGAAATAGTAATTTTAGACACTAATGATGATTCTATTAGTTACAATTGTCACAAGTTTGCATTTAAAAAGCTATGTGATGCTATGCAATTCCACGTTACTCCGCCATCCAGGATAATTTAGCACAATAGATGTGTATTTATAGTCCCACAGTGCAACATTCATTTTATACTTGCTAATGTTACCAGACAGAGGATTCACAGACATGTCTTGTATTTTAATATCCGAAGCAATTTATTGCACAATTTTAGCAATTTTACATTTGTGACAGGCAACCTGCGCCTCGCCTTGCATTGTCCAAACTGCAGCCTCCAGCTATTTCCACCTTTTCCAACATTTTCATTCTACTAGTCCATTAGCAATTCATTAACAATTAGACAGAGCTACTCCTTGCAGATTTAGCATCATATGCTGTGGTATAACACAGTTTACCAGAACAGCATTCCTCTACATAGCTTCTATCACACCTTGAGCAATGCCTGCACCTGCCCCACTGCTGGGACTGCCCAGGACTCTGCTGCCACGTGCCTTGACCCACCAGCTGCTCTGCCAAAGTCTCTGCACTAGATTCCAGTGCCAGTATAGATCATGCAGTAAATAAAATAATGTTTCATTTCTTAGTTTCCAGAGGCCTATATTTCAGTTATCTTCATGATGCGATCCCATATTGTGAATATCACTGGAGTATTTCAGGAGGATATAAACTAATATTAAAGGGTAGCATCTTCCCAAATGCAAGCAGAGAAGAAGCACTGAAACCCAGAGCATGGCTCTTCCATCTTTGCTGATGTATGTGGAGCAAATAAGTAACAGCTGGAAAGGTAACAAAGTGCCTGTGATCTGGCACATCATGGAAGTTGCCCTTATTGTAATTCTCCATTACAAAAAGGGGCACAACACTTCAACATTTTTGTCCCAATATATTATTTCACAAAAGAAACTTATCCATAAATACGTACAAACAGCTTATAGTACTAATCTTTATTTTCAAGTACATGTGTTGTTAATACACTTATTTATCCATGCATGTGATGGAAATCTGAATTTCATCTTTAGAGAGGGTATGGAAAACAGAAAAAAAGAAAAATCACCAAAAAGCTCACAAAACTAAACATACCTAAAAGAAAAGAAAACAGAACAAAACAAAAACCAACACCACTAGTCTGATCCTCATGCTTCATAAAATTGTTTGGGATTTCTCGTTTGTTTTATTTTTTTCTTCTTTGACTATTTCAACAATTATATCAAAATATCAAACCCTAAAACAGCTAGCCTCTGAAAGAGAATTATAATTTAGTAACATGTTCTAGGCAGTGATCAATATCCATTTACTGTGAGCTTTCAATACTTGAGTGGCTAGTTTACTGTTTGTACTTTGTCCTATAATAAACTGACAGAAAATTTTGTCATTTGTTTCCTCATAAAATTTTCCATTTCTCATCTGGCACCAAGGACAGCTCAAAATTTGATAAACTGTTTTGCCAGATTTTGTACACAAAAACCCATCTTCACTGACACAGGTTTATATCGACTTATTTTCACCTCCTGCACAGCTATGCAGATTCTGCTATATATGTAAATACATCTTGTGACAGTTTTACACTTTGGCAGATTGCAAATGCTGTCAGATTAGAGCTGGTGTCTTTGATAAAGTAAATAAGTTACAGGGAATTACTACAGCAAGGGGCAGTGGGTATGAATGCCCACACTTAGTACTTAATGCTGAAGCTCTCAGCAGCTGAACATTCATGCCTGAAGGCTAGGTGTTGCTGTTCATCATATTAAAACTCTGGTTTACATAAAGCAGCAACATATTTAACACTTGCTTTTGTCACTTTTTTAATTCCTGTACAAAGGTTTCAGTAGTTCCCCAGAAGGTATATAAAACAGAGAAGAAAAAAACCCAACTCACAGTATTAAAAAATCCATGTATGCAAGGGTAGGAAGTGTTACTAGATCCCAAACAAGCTATTTCTGGGGCTCATTCTTTATTCTTCTAATACCAAAGTCATTGTAAGCCCATAAATGTAGCTCTGAGAATACTTTTGCAAACTGAAAAATTTTGTATCATTACAGATTGTTACTAAGATTATGACAGAAATATTTATAGCAACAGACAGAAGACAAAGCGACCTCCTGTGACATATCCAAGCATTAGATCTTCAATGGGTTAAAGGCAATAAAAACACAGAGAAAAACCATACATATATATATATATATACACACACACGTGTGTACGAAAAAATGCTAAACATATTGGGTGACAGTTTTCTACTTAATTTCAGGAAACGTATCTAACCATTTCAAATAGTGCTTAAAGGTGGCTGCTATGAACACATTCCATGCAGTTGTCACCAATACATGCTAACACTTACCTTCAGCAAATGCTGAGGAAAACCCCTAAAACCCACTGGCAGTAATAAAAAGCTGCAGACTTAGAATATGGACAGATGGCTAGTTGTATTCAGAAATTAGTTTTATGGCCTTTTAAAAACCAGAAATGGCTCTACTGACACACAGAAGGGCCTGAGAAGAGATCTGCATATAAACAGCTTTATATAATTATACAAGAAGGCCACATTATGGAAAAAGAGTTGTGAGCATGTGCAGTATGAAGAAATGGTGACAAGTCAGTATTCCCAAATGGTGTGCCTTCATGCCTCTTATCTCCCTCTACTGGGGTTTCTTTGTAGGCTTTGTCTTTTCCACAATACCTAATATGGCTTGTTTCATAGACAAAAATAAAACATTTCAGAGCTCTTCATTTGTTTGCACTTCCTGTAGTTGTACAATAGCTTATCATTCCTTACCATCTCATTCTCATCTTACATGACTCTCTTCCTTTCTTCTTCTACTTCTCCTCTCAGATTTCTTTCAAACAGTTGCCTCCCTGACCTGGACCCTATTATTTTACCTCACTTAAATGTCTCTTGAGATCTCTTTTCTTCTGTTCTCCACAAAAAAAAAATCCCATTTCAGGTGGAAACAGCAAGCTCCAGATGCAGGTAGGTCCTCATACTATCAGTAGGTTCTTTAATTCCACCACCATTTCACCCAAGAACCACAGCACCACTACAGCTCCCACAGCCAACACAGCTTCCTGCACTTCCACTTTGCAGAAGTAATCATTAAAAGAAAACCTTGCTGATAGCAAGGTTTAAAATGTTTCAAGTCAATCACTCAAATTCCTCTTACAGGAGAACTCTGCTGCAATTAACATCAGTAAAGCATCCATGGAAATTTTATGGTATTGCAGAAACATAGTTCTACTGCTTTTATTATCTTCTTATCCATCAACACTAAAGACATGAACCAGAAAGATCATCTATTAATCCTTCCAAAGAGCACAATGAAAGTTACAAAACTCTCTGTAATAGAACATAATTGCAAACCATGTGGTTTTTATACAGTTCCCAAAAAACACCACCTTCCACTGAAACTCAACAACGTTCATAACAGGCCAGCAAACAAACATCCACATTCCTATTAACTGCAGTTCTTTTCTGTATTACAAGCATCTGGCTACTGCTGTTCTCAAGCAAGGAACTGTAAACTGTTGATTTTCAATCAAGAAAAAATTAACTTAGTTTTAAAATATATAGTTTAATGCTATAACGTTCTAAGAAAATTCAAGTGGAAATTACACCAAATCAGAGAAATGGATGTTTGGTCCTGACACTAGTTTTGAAATTGTACACCTAAGGAAAAAAAAGATGTGACCTGTATGAAAACACAAACTTTCTAAGAACACATTGATTTTAATGCCAGTGTGCAAGCAGATCTACAATTACTATTTGTTCACCCCAAGTAAATGACTGGACAGGAAGGAAGAACTTGGTGAAGTCACTTTAACAGTAGACTTCATTAGTGCTTTAACAAAATGAACTTGCCAAGGAACTAGAAACAAATCAGTTTTCATTTTATCCAGCTTTATAAATTATCAAGCATTTTTTCTCTCTGCAGCAAAATAAACTTCAGATCTTACAGAGTTTTACAGAAAGAAAAATATGTATTTGACACTAGAATTCCCCAGCACTTTCAGGGGGGTTCAGAGTGTGTTTTGGCCATAGTGCTCCCCAACTCTAATAACAAATGCCAATTTGTTATGACATGCCCACAGTTTTTTATAGTGCAATTCCTTCTTGCTGAGCATCATTAATTCCTGGGGTTTGTGTCTGCTCTGTTAGGGGAAGAAAAAACAAAACAAAAAACCCAAACCCTCCCTGCAAAAAGAAAAGAAAAAAACAAACAAAAAAAAAACCCCAACACACAAAAACACACAAAACCCCCACAACCCGCAACACAACTCTGTCTAAATCAGTGTAAAAATATCCTTAAAAACAGATATTAGAGTGCAAAACCATCTGTCAATTATGGCACAATAACAGTTTGTATTGATAACTGCAAATAACAGTTCTGCATTTGGGTCATTTTTCACACATTTTGATGCCTTCTATCACACACACTGGCAGGCTTGGAAGTTGAAAGGTACGACAGCGAAGCTTTAGCGAAATAAGAGCCGTCTTTCATTCTGCAGTTTTAGACCTACTAGAGACAATACTAAATGCTGATCTCCCCAAAGTTCATCGACTAATCAGGAAACTGCAAGCAATCTTATTGAAGTCCTGCTAGTCTCAAATCCATTTTTAGGTACAATAATTTTAAGTAATTTATGAACATTATGGGAGAAATCTGGGGCTTCATTCTCATTAGCAAAATTATTTGAAATCTAATTTCCTTAAAAGCTAATGAAGAAAGTGGAACTATTACTGCCAGCCATTTGCTAGCAAGAGGGTTGGCTAAACACTCCTTGAATATAACACTAATTTTAACTTCAATGTCAAATGCATGTAGAAGTAAAAGTAAGTCATGGAATAGTTAACAGATTTTAGATTGTAACTTTATTATTCATTCAGTAATAACACTGAGAAGCTTATTTAAATGAAAAAATCCAACCCGGTGTTGGTGAGATATCTTTCACATTTCAAAACAGTGACTCTAGCCAATAGCTAGATTTTCTAAAAGAAAAAAAGCCTATTTAGTTTGCATAAAATTTCTCTCTTTGCAGGGCAAAACCGGAAATATGCCTGTACTAAAAAAAATAAGAAGGCAGACAATTCTTAACTGGAACCAAGCCACATTTACAAACATAAAAAACCCTCCCATAAAATAAAGGACTACTCTTGGTTTTCTTCACTCACATCTCACACCAATTTGGTGTCAGAATCAGTACTTATACAAAGTACATGCTTGTAATCATTTACTGTGAACTAGTGCTGACAACCAACTCAGTGAATCCAATTCTTTGTATATTTAAGGATATTTATTCCTTGACTCTGCATCTACCAGTATCGAGCCCATGGATTACACTCACAGTCACTCTTCTCCCATCAGCACAGAAAATGATCTAGTTTTCTGGATGAAAGATTTGAATAAATAATACATAGTTGTTTAATGCTAAGTCCTTACTATGTTCAAGATGGAGAGCTCAGTCACCAGCAGATCAAATTTACTAACTCCAACAATTCACACAATGGCTTTACTAGTCTTTTTACCTCATAAATTTCACAACATGATGATCTGATATTACTGACAGGCACCAGCCCATCTTAAATACCAGCAACAAAGTTTGCACCTTAATAATAAAATATGATCTTCTATAGCAGGATTCCTTCTGTAATTTCCTATTTCATAGTAATGATTAATATTTAAAATAACTAATGCTCCTCCTTCAGAAACTTCTGTCATGATGCCTTCAGTATTCTTCAGTAAACAAGAATGCAAGTGAGATCAGTCCAGTAAAAATAAATTTTAAAAAAGTCTTTGGAGATCTTCCAAAAATTCACCTTGATAGGTAAAATTGAGGGAAAATTCAGCCATGACAACAGGATTCAGTAAACCATCCAGTTTGTGCTATTAGTTATACAGCTAGCATTTATTCAAAAAGTATATGAAAATTGAACATCTGCACTCTGAATTATGTGATAATGCCAGGTTTTTCCTTTGTTTTTTCAAAATCATGTTCATACCTGAGAATATTAAGCCCATTTTTCTCTATTACCAGTTTTATTACACAATTAGTATTGAGCAGGGTTGTACCAAACGCCTGCCAGTTCTCCATAAGCAAATTCCCAGCACACACCACGAGCAGCAATCAGAACAAGCACAGCTGGGAGTCAGCGCTCAGGGCACTTGAGCCGTTTAATCAATCCGTGCGCATTTCAAGTGAGTTATCTGCAACAAGAATAGTGGTGTAGTCCCAGCAGTGCTTACAGTGTTATTCTGAGCAAACAACAGAGAGCAAAAAGTGTTTTCATATTAAAGAGAATGTGAGGTATGGAAAAAATGACGCAATCCTTTTTTTTTTTTAATTATTCTTCGGATGGGTATCAGTGCTCCACTGACACTTCGCTGCCTCCAGTCCCTCTGTGCGTTTAACTCGCCAGTACTGGATGTGAGATACAGCTGGTAATAAGACACTTGGCTTATAGGTTGACAATAGAAATGTGATGTATCTGTACCATTGTTTCCAGCAGCTGCAGCTGGACTGCTCAACAAACAGTGAAGCTTAGCTTTCAGCATGCTGATATTACATAATCTTAGATTTGGAAGCAGTGCAAAAAATGTCTTCCTTATCACATTCTTTTTGTTTGGAGATTCATTTTTTAAATTTATCTTTTACAGTGTTCCAGATACATGGGTGAAAATTCTCCAGTAGAGGCAAAAACATTAACAGTACTAATCATTTCATGCTCATATGTGAGTACTTAAAGGTGGGTACAATGAGGACAGAAACTTCCCTCTTCATAAGGAGCCATGCAGAGAAAACATGGGCAACAGGCAGTAGCTGCATGAGGAAATGTTCCACCTCAATCTAAGTGCTCTCTACAGTGAGAGCAGTCAAACTGTATTGGATTTGCAAGGCCTGGTTTTTGGAACTGGGAGGCCTACAGGGGTAGCTTCTGTGAGAAGCTGCCAGAAGCTTCCACCATGTCCGGCAGAGCCAATCCCTGATGGTCCTGAAGATGGACAGGCTGCTGGCCAAGGCTGGGCCAGTTAGAGATGGTGGTAATGCCTCTGTGATAAAATATTTAGGAAGAAATCATAACAAAGGTTGTTGTGCAGTTTTAATTCCAGGCAGAGAAGAGTGCAGTGAGAATATGTGAGCAGAACGACGTGGAGACACCAAGGTCAGTGGACAAGGAGTGGCAGGAGGTGCTCCAGGTACAGGAGCAGAGATTCCCCTGCAGCCCGTGGTGCAGACCATGGTGAAGCATCTGTCCCCACAGAGGTCCATGGGGATGCAGAGATCCACCTGCAGCCTGTGGAGGAGCCCAGTGCCAGAACAGTTGGATGCCTAGAGAAGGCTGTTACCCTGTAGGAGAGCTGTGGTAGAGGGGCCCTGCTTCCAGGCTGGAGCAGCCTGTCCTTCAAGGACTGCACCCTGTGGAAGAATGAACCACACCACAGCAGTCTGAGGGGGACTGCTGCCTATGGGATGGACTCACATTGCAGCAGTTCACAGGGAGTTGTTTCTCATGAGATAGACTCGTCCAAGAAGTTCACGGGGAACAGTCTCCCATGGGAGAGACCCCACGGTGCAGCAGGGAATGACTCCTTTCCCTGAGCAGCAGGAGAAGCCTCAAGTGATGAAGTGGCCATGAACCCTGCCTCCATGTGCTGCTGGGGCAGGAGGTAGAGCTGGGAAGGGGGAAGAGATGGGGGAAGGTGTTTTTAAGGGCTTATTTTACTTCTCATCACTACTCTGATTTTGTAATAAAATTAATGCATATCTTTAAGTTGAGCCTGTTTTGCTTATGATGGTATTTGATGAGTGATCTCTCTTCCAGACCTTATCTTAACTCATGAACCTCCCATTAAATTTTCTCTCCTCTGTCCAGTTTGCAGAGGCAAGTGAGTGACTGGCTTTGGTGGGTTCCTGGCATCAGGCCAGCATCAACCCACTCCAACAACTTCCCCCCAGGTACATGACTCCCCCTCACTGGAGGTTTTTGAGATGTGATTGGAGAGGATGCTAGAAAATGTCACCGAGGCTGCCTTTCCCACAAAGGGTTGGGCCAGATGATCTTTCAAGGTCCCTTCCAACCTCAGCTGTTCTATGACTGAAAATCAGAAAAAGAAAATAAAGGAACATACACAAAATATTGTCAGTACTGCTAACAAACAACCAGTAATGTTCCACCAGTAATGTTTAACCAGTAATAACATTACTGGTTAAAACAAATGAACAAATAAAGCAATTTTTCATGTCATCTTTGTGACTAGAGAAGGGTAATAATAATGTCACTCAACACTTTTGGGTTTACACATACTGGTTCTTTTCCACCTGCAAGCCTGCTCCGTAGCTGTCCTCCATCAATTTGAAATGTACTGGAACCATCACCTTCTGCAGGAACCCGCTCAAAGCCAACTTGAACTCAAAAAGGCAACATATAATAACAACATATGGAGACTCTTTTTACTATGTATCATGGAGGAGAGGTTCACTGAGACACAATTTTATTACAACACACTAAGTCAGAAAATTAAACCATTACTGAATGGCTTGTCATTCCAGATTTTAAAAAAGTGTTTTGTTACATACTCAACTTCAGTATAGATAGCAGATATGTAGACAGATAGATAATTACTATCTGCTGAAAGTAATCTCTGTATCACTTCAGACTTTTAGCAACTCAGACATAAGCCATTAAAAAGATGATTTGGGTTGACTTTATTCCATGTAGAAAACATATTACAACTCTTTGTTGATTTCGCATTAAAGTATCTGTTTGGAGGCAAATGCGTTATATCAGAAAAGCCATTTAATTAACTTAAATATCTCTTTAACCTAAATATTTAAAGAAGCAGAGCTTCTAACTTGGTTTGCCTTAAGTTAGCTGAATCAGGTAACCCAACAAGACATAGTTCCATCAAGTTTCCCAATCAGAAAAACATTTAAACCAAATTATTTTAAATTAAAAATATTTTATCCTTCATTTTAAAGATTAAATATTACATGTCACAAAGTATTCAATAAAAAGATATTTTGTAAGAGTTACAATTACTAAATTAAAGCAAATTAAAAATACTATCCCAACTGGCAGTGAAATAACCTATCTGCCAAAACTGTAAAATTCTGAGTATCTAAACAAAGAGAAAGAAGCTCTACTTAAAATTTAACTATGTTCATTATTGTCCAAAATTTGTTAATCAGTCCTTGGTGATCACAACTTGTACTGCCCTCCTAGTTAAATAAACAAACAAAAAAGGCCTCTCAATTGCATACTCTTTGTTGTTTTCAGAATTCACATAAAGGTTTTATTTATAGACACACACATATGTATGTAAAATATTAATGAAGTAACAGTGTTACACACAGACAGCCTACTTTGTCTCTTTCACTGATAAATACATTTTAAATGAGCTAATGGAGACAACACATTTGCAACTGCAACTGCAGTTGCTTTTTCTCAGCTTTTAGTCACAATTCAAATCTTAAAATAGCTAATCTGCAGCATTCTGGGGATAATCTGTGGATACAGTACTTAAGAGTGCATTGTTTGTGCATCTGGAAAGCTAAAAACCTACTAAATAGCCAACCCCCGAAACATATGATTAGAGAATAAAAATCTATCTTAGTCTGTTCATAGAAATGGTTTGAAACAGTGTATGTTGCAAACTGCACTTATTTCTGCTGAATACATTTTTTAAAAAGTATTGATTTTACTTAGTCCTATTTGAAATCTGGTCTGGAAAAGGCCATTCACCTCATCAAATCTACTTACTGAAGGTTACCAAATTATTCCTGTTAAAAAACTATTTAAGAAATGTGATTTTTAAATATTAATTTAGCTCCAAGAGATTGCATGGTATCAGTCTGCCTTAGTAATGTCTTTTTGCAGTAAACCATTTAAGGGGCACCAAAATATTAATTTCCAGACATCAGCATACAGTCAAGGTTCAACTAGTTATTATTAAAATAATAACAGTGCTTACACCATTTCATAGATAGACTGTTTTAAGGTTGGTGAACATTTTAAAGAAAAAGCATATAATTAATGTTTTATTCCTTTGAAACAACAATGTTACTGGAACAACTATGGAGAATTGGGTTAACACTGAAACACAGCTGAAGAGAAAAATCTCTTCACAGAGATCATAATGACAACATACATTTTATTTACATTTTTCTTATTGGGACAGGCTCATGAGATGCGTATCTCATTTAAATGAGGACACTTGGATGACAATTGTAAAATTTGACTATGAAATGCAATGAATAAGCTCTAAACTGCATGAATTTACAGACATAATTATTCAGCATTTACCATACAGTATAAGAAAATGAAGTCAGAAGACATATTAATCAAGTTTAAATACAATGATAATGTGGTACAAATGATATCCAGCAAGTGTTAGAAATAACATTCTGCAAGAGTACAAACAGAGTGCTCTGTGATCTAGTATTATTGAAAAAATTCTCAATATATTTAAAAGAGTTCCTAGTCATTTGATAGGACTCAGCCCTACCACCACCAGCTGCCCAGGAGGGTAACTATATTAGAGGTAATATAGGCCATTAGGGCAAATCCTAACAGAGGTACTCTAAATCATATTTCCCTGAAACTTCCTTCCCCCATCAGTATGTAGAAGAGCCCAGTGTATTTTAAGTATATCTAAATATCCTCCCAGCTCTACAGTGGACCTGCTTACAGCGCTACCAGGACAGCAAACCAGTTAATTGTTACTACTATTTTAATGTATTTCAGCTTATTGCAGACTGACATTGCAATATTATCTCTGCAGACATGGAAGCAAAAAATTCACACTAAGTAAAAAATTCGGCTAGCCTCAGAAGAGAAGCTCTGAAAGTCCTACCAAGACCTTTTTAATTTTCCTGATGCATATTAATTCTAAAACAGTGGTTCTTGGCTTTCATCATGCTAACTCCATTTTACAACAAACAAAGGCACTGAAGTCCTTAACCATCTGATCGTGAGTAAGAAGTTACCTATATTTACTATGTGTACAAACATATTTTTTAAGAACATATACAAAAAAGATTGGAAGATCTGTTAACTGACTTGCTGACTGAACATTTGCTTGACTGTTTACATAAACCATTGCTAAAAGACAGAGGAATCAACCAACCTAGAAGACAAATGTCACAGTTAACTTCAGTAATAGCTGGTTCTAGTCCCTATGGAGACAAGGCCCCTGCAGCAGCCATGATTTTCAGATTGACCTGTAGCATAATTTTACAAAGCAGTGTTGGCAGTTTACCTCATTTCTTTTTAAACATACAAATATCTTCATGATTAAGGAATCTGCTAAGAAGCTGTGAAATTAGCATATTTAGTTTCCATTGAAAACATTAACATGTAAATTGTTGAATATCAAATGAGAAAAATAATGGCATTCACCTTTGTATAATCAAACATTCTGGGAAAGACATTCTTTTTCTCCTCAAAAATGGAAAAAAAAAAAGAAAGGTGAAATAGGAACAAGGCTACCATCAGTCTTCCAATACAAGTAAAAAATGTAAATCAAATAAATTTACTACTGATTGCCTTTAGCTGTATGTTACATGCAAATTATAATATCAAATATGTACAAGATTTAAGTTCTGTAATATAATTTTAATGGTAAAATCTGAGAAAGAAGTTCTGATGTTGAGCACCAGATTTAAAATGCAGTACAATTACAAAGCAAGCCATCAGTAAACAATATACTCAGCTGCTCCTAGTTCAAATCTAACAGGACAAGCAATGATGGCTCATATTTGGAAATTTGCAAACTGTTCCTTCTAGAAAACTAGGAAAAACAAGACAAGGAAGTCACAACACACCACCACATAAAAATCCTGCAAAACGTATGTAGGGAAGTCCATGCAGTGAGAGGGGGGCGGGGGGATCTCGAAAATTCTTTTCACTATGCAAGTTAAATTAATACTGAAAAATAAAGTTATTGCCCAGAAAATATAAATGAAATTGATAAAATATTTTTGAATATATCTCCTTTCTGAGTTTTGCCTTTAGCAATTGCTTAGGCAAGAAAATGTGCTCTTTACTGCCATTTTTTCCTCAACTCTGTTGACTGTGAGGTGTTTTTCAATTCAGTTGACTACTTTCTCCTCAATTCTCTCACCAGAATCTAGTTCACTATATCTGAATGTAAAATGTCATACACTGTAAACTCTAGTTATAGGAAATCCTGTCTCTCTCTTTGTATATATATACACACACATTTGTATAACGCTCTATCATTTACACTTCAGGAATGTAGACAGTGCAATAAATTGTCTTCAGCAATATCCAAAATAGACACTCAGATCTATAATTTACCAATATCTTGTACAGATGCAATATAATAGTCATGTACACAAGAACAACAGTATTCCAAAACTATTTTTCTCAGTGAATATGGCTGAGCATGCGTAAAAATATCCCAATAAGTCCTTGCTTCCAAAAGAAAAAAAAAAGGGGGACTACAAGGAAAATAAAGTAATTGCTGGGAATGTGTTCAATATTTAAGTAGTGAAACTGTAGAACATCCAACATCCAAAATCCTCACTATCTACTGCATTTTTCATTTTTCACAGACTATGAACTAAAACTACTGTTTTGCCTGACAAGCTAATATATACCTTTCAAACTTGTGTCACTATTTAGTGAAGTGGGGGGCTGGAGTTGGACAGGAAGGAGATAAAATGAAAGAAAAGACTCTTGTTTGTACACATGCTGCTTAGCAATACACCATGTGAAACAAGCAGAAACGGTGACATTGGCCCCCAGTTGAATTTACATAAACCCTAAATGTGCGTCACTGAAAGAGTTGTGAATGCAAAGTGTCAAATACCTGACCTATGACAAAAAGAGACTTGGGAGCACAAAGACACATGTTAGCATTCCAAAATCTAAACAGAAATGTCACTTGTTTATAGTAAAGCCTAAAGCATCAGTCTTCCCTTTTTATGACTTCAGAACTGAAATGAACTAAAATTCAAAGTATTTTTTCCGTGATATGCACCACAACAAATTAATTGTATTCCTATAAGAATGATCAAATACACATTTTCAAAACTCCGGTTTTCCACATATAAACTTAGCCTGCATAGCACTAGTTGTTTCTACACACTTTATCACCTATTCTTATTCTGAATAGAAATAAATTTAATAGTTAATTACTAGTACTGTGACCAGTAATGCTCCTGTAAGCTTTGCCCATTGATCTCAAAGCACAAAACTGAAGAAAGACTGAAATACAACTGTCCTTTCCAAACATGAATAAATAGAGGCACAGAGTGATTTAATGACTCCATCACTTACATGAAAGTTGTCAAAGAGTAGAATTTTCACAAGAGACAAAATAGTGAAAGTAACAGTAACTTAATGTCAGCCCTTTCACGCCACTTTTCATACCACAGTCCATATATAAGGTCAGTTCATACAGCAGTATGTCAAAACAGAGAGATCAAAGACTTAGAGAAGAAAGTTCTTATGTTTTAAAATTTTTACAGGTTTTAGACAAACTTTTAAACAGATTAGCCAGACACATATAAAACAAGTGCATGTTCATTTCCTTGCTCATTTAAGTGCAATCTTTAGAAGACAGTTAAGGAAATTTCCTAAGGAGTTTCCTAAAACAACGTATGTAAAATAAAATTCTTTACCAAAGGAGAGGAGAGAAAAAAAATTGGAAACCAAACTATTTTTAAGAGATACAATATAAAATAGTGTACATTTTGAACTCAGTTATGCGCAACAGCCAAAAAAAAGATACAGTAATTTCATATTGAAACGCCTTGTTGCTACATAGCCAAACTTCTTAGGAACAATCATTTTTCAAGCAAGTAGTGATTCAAAAGCTGAAAGGTCATCATATGACACTAATTCTACATTAAATATACAAAGAAAGAATGTAATCTACACAATGAAAAAACACATACCACTCTATCAGTAGATAAAGTTCATTAATTTTTAATTTTTTTTTTTCAAAAAAACAATGTTTGAGTAGGGGCTTATATTTCAGGATAATGAAAATTCATATGCTCTACTTCTATTTCCAGTTACCATTTTTTTACATTTATAGCAATTAGTCAAACAGCTGAAAACCAAAACAACCTGCCAGCTTGTCTTTTTCAGCTGTGGACCCCTTATTGTACAGCACACGTCACTGAGTATTCTGTCTGACAAGAAAGGTGTAAAAATTAATTGGGGGTCTTTTTGGGAGAGGAGGGCAAAGGAAAACACAAAAAAACTTGCTAGCCTGTCCAGTGCCACTTACAGTGTACAGCCATCCTACCACCTTGAGAGCTGCATATATCCTCATTGGCCTTCAGAAGGCAAATCCCTACATTATTGCAGCACAGACATTCTCCTTATTTCCTCATCTGAAAAAACTGTAATTGTCCAAATCACTCTTTTTTTTGACAGCAGATCAGCTGAGTGGGAAAAATAATGCAAACTTGAAATATGTCAGGATACAAAAAATGCTGCAGATTATTGTTCCATCCAGAAACTTTCCTTCTTGAACAATTCAGTCTCTAGTCTTTATCTACATTAATAGACATGATGTTAAAGTAAGCACATTTGCTAGTGCAATAGTTATATCTATTTCTGCATCTTCTGAATTAGGATGCCCTAGAGATGTATAAGAAAACACAAAAATTTAAAGAAACATTTAATTTACAGCCAGGAGAAATATTAAAATACTTCAACTATGCTTCATTACCTGTCCACACTCCAGCTAGCTCACACTAAATCAACCTAAGCAGACTTATCTACCCCTCAGACACACAGGACTACCCTCACACCCTACCAGTAGTGCCCATCACAAGGCAGAGGATGACTGCATTTCTTCCCACACTAAAACTGTACTTGCGACTCTTGCATATCTGCAAGGAGCTCAGGGTGCAAAGCACAGTTGTGAAACATCAGACCAACTGATGCTTTATTCATAGTTCCAAAACCTCCTGGTGTATTCCCAGAATACAGTGCAAAATATTTAAGAGGACTACGAGATATGAGAAAATGGTTTGTGATGGGAGAACAAGGTTTACACACACAGCTCTCAGCATGTTCCATCTGACAACCCTTTCCCTCTAAGTGGAAATACCACTCCAGGAACAAATGCCTCAGGTTCCTTGCACAGAGAGCACACAAGACATACAGAAACCTTCTAAGCTCTTTTTACAGAGATCATACAGGGATCTTCTGGAATTTAGATGAAGTGTGGAAGCAGAAGCATCCCCAGAATTAAACTCATATTACACAAATAAATGGACCACAGGTCCAAAGCTGATCCTGAAATAAGAGTGGATATGCTCTCTAAAACCACTTATAAATGATAGGGACTTGGTGGGGGCAGCATAAGAAATATGGTCCTAAGAGGGGCCAGGCAAGAGATGCCTCCTTAAAGAGCTTCTCCTAACTATTGCTGCTGGAGACCAGTGTGCTTGGCTAGACAAACAGCTGGTCTGACTCATGAGATTTTTGATGTACTGAAATCCTTATGTCCAAAAGGCAAAGTGGTGCAGTATGGAGACAAGAAGAAAAACAAGGTACCATTTTTTAAAATTTAAAGACCCAAAAGAAACATTTTAATTGTTCACCACCAGAGTTACAAATGCAATGGTCATTTCAACCCATTTCCTGTGTTCCTCCCTTAAGCAAAAATAAGTGAAGGCAACTGAAGAGAAAGGAAACAGAATTCCTACTGCAGATGTTCTGTTTTAAGTAGAAGAATGTCAATAATAGCATCCACATTTAACATTCTTCGTGAGGCAGGCAATTTTTTGAACCTTATTCCTGGTACAGAAAGTACTTGCCTCAGGGGATCCATATTAAAGAAACTTCCAAGGCCTGCACATATTTACAGAAGGGACAGCCGACATATCTAATTGCCTAGAAGAAGTAAAGTTAAATGCACCATGTAGCTCCAAGTCATTGGAACGAGTGATGGATGGACTTGACCTAAGATTGAGGCTGAATTCAATTTACTATGCTGCTCATTAGCATTAGTTATGATATACTGGGAGAAAAATTTATATAAAATACATTCACTTAAGGTACTTAAACCAAATGCATACAATATACTTTTTAATCAGAGGACCTAAGTACAAATTAGAACTCTTTCTGAGTATGAATCTGACTAATGTACAACGAGTGTAATTCATAAGAACCATATGATTCAATCACAAAGTCTTTCTTCTGGCACTAATCTTCTGCTATACCGTTCAACAAATGACCCAGTAAAAGAGAAACAAAGTTTGATCACATGAACTACTTACCCAAAACCAATTTGGCAAAAATATTTAAATACATTACTATCTCAGAATTTCTCTAAATGCGAAGCATTTACAGATACTTTCTAAACATAGAATATTTCATCACTGTGATGATATAACCAGTGGCAGGATGAAAACAAAAACATTACAGATATTTCTCTGCATTATTAAGTCAATTGGCAAACTACAAGAAGCATTGCAGTTTTTCAAATCTAGTGATAAAGCACACAGACTTAGGTACAAATAACTTCCACTCCCTTTGTATGTCTCTGAATCAGTATAACTGTATGTAATTCTGAACATACACAAAAAGATGTTTAAGTTTGCAAAGCCAGACATTTTAAAATTCTAAGTGCCAAAATTAAGGCTGTCTATGAAAACTCCATCTGCTCTGCAGGACCACACTACTGAGTCACTATGCTTATAATTATACTACTTGTGATGCCTCCATCACTCCCTGCCTGGGATTAATTGGTCTGTTTTCTCTTTACTGTTTGGATACAGTATGGAGCAACTTATTTGAAGATGTTGATCATTTTTTTAAATAACAATTGAAAAAGTTTTCTGAATTACTTTTGTATGATACTGTTTGCTAGAGAATATTAATATTTTAAAAAATATTGTCATGATAACAGGCACATGAAATGAGAAATATTATTAGGTCTGTGAATTATCAGGAACTTAGTCCAAGGAAGAGTAAGCCAAAAGCAGCTGCCTGTGCCCAGTTTGATCTCTCACGTTTGTTTGCCTTCCAAAGTACTTCCCATTACATGTAGCAAATGCAAACTGAGAGATGAAGATGGCACACCCTCTGTGTTGCAAAATACAAGGAAGAGATGTGGTTAGAGCCACAGCATGAGCAGTAAGGGAAAACACTTTTTCATAGAGTTAAATAAATATATACACAGTTATAGAGATGAAGGGCGACAGAGGGTAATCAAGAAGATAAAGCTACAACAGTTTCCTCCCTTTTGCTCCTTCCCTACACCCAAAATAAGTGTGTATTTGTTACAGCATGTTTAATTCATTCAAAATTAAGAACTTCTTAAAGCAGCAGCTGCAGGCTCTGACACTTGAGCAAGCCAGGTCTCATGGATTGAGCAGACAGAAAGCAACAGTGCAGTAGTAGTTAAGTTACTTGACTTGCTCCACAAAGCAATTCAGTAGCAGTTATGGGGGCAAATACAGACCCAAAAAATGGGTTTATAAACTTTATATATAAATATTAATTAAAGGCATTATATAAATAGCAACTTTATAAACTATGTCATTATCTCTTCTCTTCTTCCATTTTTTTTCCCTGCCTCATTCACCAGACACACTTCAATATTTGCAACAAATCAGACTGGAAAAGAGAAGGTTGCATGGAGACCTCACAGCAACCTCCCAGTATCTCAAGGGAACCTAGAGCAAAGCTGGAGAGGGATTCTTCATCAGGAACTGTAGCAATAGGACAAGGAGCAATGGGTATACATTGAAAGAGGGGAAACTTAAGAGTGATATCAGAAAGACGTTTTTCACTGTGAGGGTGGTTAGACACCAAGAACAGGTTGCTCAGGGAGTCTCTGGATGCCCCAACCCTGGCAGTGTTCAAGGGCAGAGTGGATAAGGCCTTGAACAACTTGGTCTAGTGGGAGAGGTCCCTGCCCATGGCAGGGGTGGGTGGGACTAGATGATCTTTAAGGTCCCTTCTGACCCCTTAACATTCTCTGATTCTATATTTTCATGCTGGCAACAGCCTCCTTCATTTTTCAGCCCCAGGTCAAGCCCAGAGCCACAGCCCTAAAATTTACACACATCTGTATTGCACTGAGCGTGTTTCAAGTTTTGGTTTAGTTTAGTACTGAGGTTCACTGCTCTTCTGGAGACAATTCTGCTCATCTTCTCTTCATTAGGAAAGAAAAAAACAAAAAAAAGGGAATTGCTTTCTTTACCAGTGAAACATCCAGAATGGACCTATCGCTTTAAATCTACTAGATATTCACTACTTCAAGGTATTTGTGTAGTGAGCTGTACAAACATGATTTCCTGCTCTGCTATTGCAAGTAAATTAGAACATAGCATGTAAGTGGTTCCAGATACCAATGTTGCATAAAGAACCAGATGTCAACAGTTTTACAGCTCTGCCCTAATTATCTTCTACTTCTTCAAAATTCAATCTCAGTTTCTACATTTTACAGAGTATCTTATTCTCAGGTTAAAAAAAAATTTAACAGATCTTATTATTAAAATTATAAAAATTGGCTACACTTCTTCATGCATTATTTCAGTCAGTGAAGTCCACTATGTTCTTGTTCCCTAGGTTTCATTACAAAAATCCTATTCACTCACCCAGTGCTGGGGAGAGGCTTTGAAAATTTGTTTCTTCCAAAGGCTGATTCTTGCAGCTCCAAGAGTCCATGCAAAGGCTAGTAAGAACTCCCTCACGTGTTACTTCTGTCTCCTAAAACTGGTATCTAAGTACTTCTACAGCTCTGAAAGAATTGTTGGGCTTGCACAAAAAGAATCCTAAAAGTAAAAGAAGAAAAAACTTCAGGTTCCCCAGGAAACAGATTCCTTTTGTAGATACACAATCTCAAGTGCCCTCAAGTGCTGGCTGACATTCAGGGAGCTATGCAAGAAGTATGCATGTGCAAACAGTTGATGGAAAAACAAACACAAAACAACCTAACACTGGAAGTGCATGGCAAATTAAAATGTTCACAGGCAACTATTTCTTCAGGCTTCAAGATCGATCTAAATGACCACTTCCATCCAGGCTCAAGTATTTATTTCATTGTTGCTTAACTTACTTTAAGGAATGCAGGAGACTGTCCTCCTCCTGACAGAAACAGAAAATCTGTGGCAGCTACAGAGAGCATTAAGGACATTACCATGTTTATAATCAGTAAGAGACTTGTTTTAAATATAATGATATTCTTAAGATGTAAAGTCAAATCACAGCAAAGTTTTACAGCTTCAAACTCTAAACAAGGTAAAAGTGTAGCATTTTCCAAGTGAGTTTAAACCAAATTGGTTCTCCTTGGAAAAATGCAGTCAGGATTAAAACACAAGACGCATTCTGAACTAAAATGGTGCTCAGCATTTCCTTGTGTGTTTTTTAGCATACTAAGTTTAATTATACATTGTACATAGCATGAAACTCAATATTTATGGCTAAGGGAATAAATTACATCCTCTTAGCAAAAAGATGTAAATAAAAATGTAACTAATACTCTTCAGTTATGCTCCTCAGATTGAGTTGTAAAGGTTTTTTGAACTAAACTAATTTGGTAAGCTGAATCTTTAATTTTGTTGCAGAATTCTTCATCTACAATCTCTTCTCCATAACAACAAACCTAAATGCTTCAAAATTTTCCATTATCTAACCTAGACCTGTATTTTTGTAGTTTCTGTAGTTCAAAAAAACATTGCCCATGCTCTCAGTTATAAGTATTCCCAAAACATAAACACATTTCCAGGTATTTTTCCTCATCTTGCTCCCTGCTTTTCAAATTAAGTTTCCTCTTCTAATTGCATCGGTCATTGCTTACTCAACTGATTTCTCATGTCATGACAACACAGCTACTGCTTCACGATTACCCCAAGAAGGTCACACAATTCCATTTTTAATTGGAGAGAGAAAAAAAAAAGGGTGCAATCCAAAATGATTAGAACCCTTGTTCAGATTCCCTCCACATTCCATGAAACAAAGACTAAACAACTAGGTTTAGTATATGATGAGCAAAAGCACACCCTTTCAGCTGCACGCTCTTTTACATAAGCATTCATGCATACTAATATCATAAAAACAGAATGCTTGAATTGAAGATAACTTCAGAGCATCTCGGTTTTGCTCAGATTTATGATTATAAGCACAAATTATGTGACCAACGGCTTGAAATTTACATTCTACTGCTACATCATAAAGTGTCCAATATATGTGAAACATTAATCAATTTATCCTATTAAAGCATGGCAATTTTCTGCACGTTTTTAGACATGCCAATCAGTTTAGATCAGAAGACTATGGAAAAATCACTCCAGCTTGCTGCTTTCAACCAGAAGGATTTTCCAACCTTTTAAGAAGCATCCTCACAAATACAAAAAACTTAACTCAGTTTTCAACTGAAATACAATGTGTCTTACTATATGCAACATATCTGCACCTGCTGCCTTATTGCTAAGTCTAATTGATTTTGCAGACATCCTAAATATATTAGCAAAAGTAAAGGCTACACTTTTCTGAATCTTGTCCAATAGGAAAAAGGAGAGCACTTAGGATACTGAGAGACAGATTTGATAGTTTTAGGCTGTAGATGCCAAGCTGCCTAAATAAGCATTGTTCAACAACCATCCTGTTTAGTTAATAGCTCCTACAGAGAATATTAGTGATGGATAAGAATTTGTTACTGAAATGTCTTCATGCAGCCCTCATGTTCATTAAACTGATTTTCATTTTCTTGATTTTGGGGAGGAAGGATCACAGTAAAATTTTCCTACTATGCATGGATTTCAGTTGATACGTCCTAATTACACTAAATCTATTTTAAAAAGGCCTCTAGAGAGATTGCACAAAATATAATTGAAAAAGCATGCAAAATTAGCATACTTTCACATTTCATTAGTATGCAAAACGTTCTTACAGATTTTACTGAAAAACTGTAAGGTTCAGGCACTCTTCAGGGAAAATACAACTGATTTCCACATAATCCAGACAAGGTAATCTACTGTTTCAGACAATCCTTAACTTCACTCAAATCCATATATAAAACCAAGCAGTGGAAACACATGTGTAAAAATATGAAAGTCATCATCTTCTCTTAACTTTCAGGCTCTTTTCTTGCTCAGTTACAGTGAAATAGAGACTTTTTTTATTATTATTTTTATTAAGAAAAGGGGTCAGCATAGCCACCATGACACTTGAAAAAACTGCAATATATACTCAGTAGGAAAAATAACACAAGACAAACTAGTCATTTATTTCCTACCCATAGCAAGCTGGTACTTGCTGGTAAGAAATAAAAATACATAATTAATTTTCAAATCTTTAAGCAGGACAAAGAAAGGTGGAAAATGAGAACACTTTGCTTTGAAAATCATAATGCTACACAGCTTTATAAACACTTTGAAATTCAATATTTGAATTTGAAGACATTTTTGAATACTCTAGCACCACTATATCCAATATGCCTTCAGATTTAGAAGTCACATTTTATTGACTTGTAGTAATAAGTTTTAAAAATGGGCTGAAAAATAAAATTGAGGAGCTGTAGGAACTTTTAACAAAATACAGCAGTGTACACATTTCTAAGTCTTATGCTTTTTTACATACTATTAATTTATGTGTTTGACTGTTTTTCTTCTCTTTGGAAAAGTGATTATATGCTGATCACTCTTTCATTCCCCCAGAAACAGTCTGATTAATTTTTAAAGCACCATTTTGTCACTAGTTAGGGATTTGTCAGAAGAAAAGACAGCTGAGACACATTAATGTAGTTTCAGAAAGCAGAGGGTAGAAGCTGAAAGATTTCTGAAACTGTGTGACATAAGCAAGTCTGCACACAAGGAAACAGAAATGTGAAAACAAATACAGGTAAAGTGAAAGAAAGATTTTTTTTTTTTCACCCTGTCAGAAGAAAACAAATATCTAAGACAAATAACCACTTCCAAATTATGCTCCTGTTTCTAGAGCTGCTAGCAGAAATTTGTCTTTGTAGCAATAGCAGCTCGCTTACCTGGCTGTACTACAAACTGGCACATAACTGAAGACATGAAGCAGATATATATGTATTCCATGAAGAACAGAAGAATGAGTGTGCTACACATTTTTTTCCTGAACAAAAATTCAACCAAAAAATAAAAAAACCTCTCCCCCCCCACCACAACAATTTACTTCAATGTATGCATTCAATGCCCTTTGGCTTCCTTTTTTATTTAACAAACATTATCAGTTGATCATTACCCCAAAGAATGGACCACAGTTATCAATATGCTGTTCACTTACAGTGAACAACCAAGCCACACTAGTGAAAGATTTTTATGCTTTCCTATTCAAAAGACAGAAGTTAAGGTTTGACTTGATCTTTGGAAAGCCCCTCTTGTTATATGATTGTTTTGTTTTCAGAACCTCTCTTGTACTGCTAAATAGAGGGGGGAAACAGTGACATTATTACTCAAAAACTCAGTTAACAGAAAAATATGCTTTCTAAGTTAAATAATGTAGCTTCACTCACCAGCAAATACTCTGTATTTTAGTGAGACCAATAAACAAGTTTTTTTCCCTTCACACCTCTTCCTCATCTACAAATATATTCTATCAAGTTTTCACACAATGATTATTTACCTCTCAAAGAAGGAAGCAGATATTTGCTGACCTTTTAGATTGATTAGATGAAGTTTTTTGTTCTTAGGCCACCTTTGAACAAACAGATGTGATTTTGAGTAGGTTTAAAAAAGTTTAAAAATTCTTGTTTCACACATCAGTCTTCAAAAGGGTTTTTAGACTTACACTCTTAGCTACATTATACCCCAAAAAATGAGACTTGCTCAACTGTCAGTAAAACTGACACAAATTTATTTTTTTCCTTTTTTAACAACATAAATCACTTACTTCTGGGTAAACCAAGGTATTCAACAAAACTGTGTGAGTGTAGTATGAAACAGTGCTCTGAATGTCACCAAGTGTTACCATTCTTCAGTCTAAACACACAATTGCCCATATGTGCTAACTGTGAATGTGCAGCACATTAAAATATGTGAAAAATCAGCAGCCAAATTTTAGCTTGGACTGCATGCCCTTAGTTTACTCAACTGTCTACCAGACCAGGATATTAACTTTAGATGCCTAAATTACATACTGTGACCAGTGAGTAAGAGCTTCTTAAGAAGCTCAGGAAAAATGAGCACAGGTGAAAGAGGAGTTAAACCAAGAACCAATACAATCAAACATCAATTTTAGCTCAGCTGTTATCCTGGTCTTCCCTCTAAACCCTAACAGCGAGGTGGGGTCCAAATAATGCATCTTTTATCCTGCAAAACATCTCTAATGTGCACATGTCCTCCCTGTGAAGACAGGTAAATCAAACATACTCATCAGTTCACTTCTCAAGCAGTGCATCATCTTCCTAGAAAACTTGTACATTGTCCCATTTGAAACAAATTTTGCAGCAGATGGGCATGTTACTTCATTGTACCACTCCTTCCTTTAATCTCTGCACAGACCAACCCATCACCATTCCATAACAATAGGTAACTCAGCAGGCCATTCCTCTAACCATTTTTTATGTCTTATCTGTAAGATCTGAGGTCTTTATTTCACATGGAAAGGGTTGGTGTGGCTTTTATTAATTTTTCCCTAAGGAACTACTCTGCTTTAGCCCACAGCCTAAGAGGGATTTCTCATAGGAGTTTTTTTCAAAGATACTGCCAATAAACTGCTAGGTTTATATGCTAAGATATGATTCCATGCAGTTTAAAATGTTGTGTAATCACCAGCTGTCCAGTACACCTCGACTGCAAAGTACCAAAGGGAGGGACTTCTTCCCTGTATACAGAAATACAGCAATATATAATAAGGTCCTATTATACTACAGGCCACCTAATATCTATTAGACATTAATGTAACAAATGGACAAATATAAACAAAGATTCACTGCATTCTCTGAGAATCACAGAAACATCAGAACCTCCAAAAGTTATCCAGTCTGACTTCTCTCTTCTAGCTGAACTATCATCAACACAAGGTTTTGTTTACCCAAGTCCAAAAACAAAGGATGAAGTTTCTACCACCTCTGGGTACCTGTTGCAATACTGCACTCCTCTCTTATGAAGGAGCATTTTACTTAATGTCCAATCTGAACCTCTTTCACACCATAACTCTCAGTTATTCTTGGTTTCAGCCTCTGTCAGCAGATGGAAGAGTTTAGCTCTATCACCTTTGTAAACTCTTCTTTAAGTACTTATTTAGTTCACATCAAAAATCAATTTAGCACCAAAATGCAACTCAGAACCTCCCCATTCTGTGAGAGCTGCTAAATAAAAGTAGTCAAATGAAAGAAAGAAAAGAGTAGGTTTACATTGGATGATCATTTAAGCTAGTTTAAGAACTGAAAGTCAGAACACTGGCTCTTCTTTATAAGGTTTGAAAAATGTGTCAATCTCTGGGTGAAGTCCACATGGCATGATACATGAACATAAACACAGATTAAAGATATACTAGAGACATTTTTCTAGATGTAGAGAACAAGTGTTTTTATTTCCCAAACTGTTTGATTTTACTAGATTTTCAGCCTGACAATCTGTGACAGTTACCTGAACTCTTGCTATGAGGATTTACCAAGCTCCTTGTGACAAAACGGCCTGCAGACATACTGCTCATGAGAAGGAAAACATACAGACAGCAATGTTTAATTTTCCTCCAGAAATCAGGAAAATCACAGTTTAAAATCAAGAGAGATTTTTCCCTAACCTAATTCCCTCCACCCCCACACAAGTGCACAGAGACTTTGACCAGATTGTTTCAATTTTCACTCAGCCTTTTTTTTTTTTTCCCTTTTAAAGTGTAGGACAGCCAACTCTTCAGGAAAAAATGCAGTGAAAACTGTGTGGGTTTGGAATTGAACAGACTCCTACTCATATTCTACATATTTTGCTGCATTCCTTCTATTTAGAGGTAAGTCTAATAAATACAACAGAACAAAGGCATGAGTTCAGCCTTTCAGATACCTACAATATGTGTGCTTTTTATTATACTGGTATGCAATTTTCAAATTTTCCTAGATGTAGTTGATTTTGAGTGGCAACATGAAACCCTCAGAGAGGTAAGATCAGCACTTACAACATTAGACAGCGTGGTCAGCACACCTAGAGTCCTGTCACATAAACAGACAGCAAACCTGTAACCCAACCCATAAAAGCTGATACAGAAGGGGCTAAACTTCAGAGCAAAATGGGAAAATTATTACAGCTAAACTGAAAACATCAGTTCATACTGCTGTTTCCTTATCAGTGAGGTTTCCTTCACAGCACAGACCCTCACTCCATGGATTAATAACACAGTTTAAGAAGTTTAACACTTTGTGGTCCCAGGTTTTATGGGGCTTTAAGAAATGTTTCAGTCTGAATACAGACCCTAGCCTAGCACCCATAAAGTACATAAGGACATACAGCACTGCCAAGAGGGACAGCAGGGTATGCTTGACCACTATGGCCCTCATACATTAGTAATTTCTATTTTTATGTAAAGAGATTTCTCAGGTGGAAAGATCAGGCAAGAGATAAGTTGATGTTTTTAAGGACAACCATCTTTCAGGCAAATTGGCTCATAGCCAGAATGTTTCTCCCAGACTCAGCTGGGTCTTGCCTGTGCTTTTGCATCTGACAAGATGTTGACAAAACTATTTCTAAGACTTGGGAAAATAATTATTTCTCAAGATTGACTTTTTTTTAAAATGATTTGAAGAAAGAAGAAATAGAACATGCTTTCAGACTACACAGGACACATTCAGACACAGCTCTTTTAAAATGTACAAGGTAGAGGTTTAGAGCTGGCAACTGTGGTCATGGTTTGCAGCTTTTCTTAACAAATCTTTGTATACACTTTGTGCCTAAAGTCACATTGGGAAGACCTTTTTATGCCCACCAGTAATAGAAGTCTCTAAACACCTCTTTTCTTCTCTAAAGAAACAGCCAAGAACCAGATTAGATGATGTATATTCATGTTTCTTAACTTAAAAAAAAAGTGATAAATTTTTATCAAAACTACCTATGTTGTCTTGAATGTCATAATACTGTTTCTGATGTGGTTCTGACTGCAGAAGAGGCACACACGACAGGCTATGTAACAGATACAGTCACTACACAAATATATACATGGTATAGTTGGAGAAGTGAAAGCTTACCTCTTGACCAAGTTTTCCTCAGCTAAAGAAGAAAACAAATACCAGGAACAAGAAAAAGGAAGCCACAAATAGGTGGAGGAAGAGAAAGTAGACAACAGAGATATACACTGGAAATTATGGCTTACTTTATGTCTATGCATAAATCACTGCAATTTATCCACAGTATTATCTCAAAATAGTGCAATACACTACACTACCCTTCCAATCTTACATGTTGTTTCAGCAGATAAAACTAGAAAAGCATTTAGAAAGCAAAATTCTGCTTCATGAAGTAGCTGACTTGAGGTGCATACATCAATATTTTATACTTTAAAAGATCAAACACTGATATGCACAATTTATTTTAATCATGATTTTTGAATGACAACATGTCTGCCATCATTTTAGACCATTTCCTGGATAGAAACATTTAAAAAGAAAGAAAAGCCTCAAATAGAAAGAGCTCATTTAGCAGCACTAAAAGTGTATGAGGAAGAAAAAACATTGAAAGCCTGTGGAAGAAATCTGATTTGCTCTGCAGAACCCTGGACACTCATACCAAAACCACAAGCCAGGAAAATGTAAGGGGATGTCAGAGCAGAGCAGATTCTTTTGTAGCAAGTAAGACATGACAACAAAATTCAGGTAGCCTTTCTAGCAGAACCTCTACAATCAACCCTGCAAAAGTGACACTCAAGTCTGATAGAGAAAAATGAAACAACTATTTTCTTACCTCAGTGCCTGGCAAGTTCATGGAGCAAGCTCCTCTTGGACACTATGCTAAAGCATGTGGAAAATAGTAAGGTGGTTGGTGACAATGGATGAGGGAAGAACAGTGGACATTATATACATGGACTGGTGCAAAGCATTTGACACTGTCCCAGATGACATCCTTTTCTATAAGCTGGAGAGATGTGGATTTAATGGTGGACCTCTCAGTAGATAAAATTTGTCTGGATGGCAGCACTCAGAATTGCAGTGACCAGCTCGATGTCCAGCAGAAAGCAGTGACAAGTGGATGTTCCTCAGGTAATTGGAGGGGCATTTTTAACATCTTTGTTGGTGACATGGACAGTGGGACTGAGAGCACCCTCAGCAAGCGTGCTGCTGACACCAAGCTGTGTGGTGCAGTGAACAAGCTGGAGCAAAGGGAAGCCATCCAGAGGCACCCTGACAGGCTTGAGAGGTGGGCCTGTGCAAACCTCAGGAAGTTCAGCGAGGCCAAGGGCCCAAGGTTAACTGGGTCAAGGAAATCCCAGCACAAGTACAGGCTGGGAAGAGACTGGATCAAGACTAGCCCCGGGGAGAAAGACTTCAGGATGTTTGTGGACCAAAAAGTTCAACATGAGCTGCCAATATGCACTTGCAGCCCAGAAGCCAACTCTGAGCAACCTTACCCGTTCTGTGATTCTGTGACCTTTAAGGTCCATTCCAACACCTAATCATTCTATGATTTTACCAGAACACACCCTAAGGAAGACTTTACAAATGACAATTTGACAGCATGCAAAAAGCATGTAGCATGTAGCTCCAGAAGAAGGGTAAGTCCTCCTCCAAGCAGCAAGAGGCACACACAAGTCAACTGCTAGCACTAACTTAAGATACATATAAAAATATGCTATATATACAGCCACACTGTTCTACAGGGAAGATTAATCAAGTATTTTATAGAACAGTTCACCTACACTTTGGACAAACACTTGAAAGAGAGATTTTAATTATAGACTTGATTGTAACTATGTAACTGCAACCATATTACGTAATGTCAACATAAACACATCTGATGCCAACCGGAGGGCAAAGTCAAGAAGCCAGAGATGACCTACACCATTGTAATTTAAAAAAATCTACAAACAAAGCATGTGCTTATCACAGGTTGCTTGAGATGTACACTGAGTACATTGAGACACAGAGTTGTGTCTATTGTAATTTTCAGTTCTACATAGCTGTATCCTAAAAGTTCTACAGATGTCCTTAGAATAATTGCTAGCATAGTCACTAAAAAAAAAGAAACACACATTTGGCAGAAGTTTTTAACTGAAATAGTTTCATATACAAAATACAGTAAAAATAAGAAACCAAAAGTAACACTATACAGACTATGCACACTAAGTGTGTTTGTTTCCTCGCAAGTAACCCCAGTATAAACATAGGGTGACCATACAGGCAGACTTCTCCAAACACAGAGGAGGCAAAAGAAAATCTAGGTAAGAAGAACAAGTTAGTTTCAGACATTTGTGAGAGATTTCCAGAAGTCACTGTTAAAGTCTGCACAAAGCCATACAGGGATCTGACACACCTCAGGGTGTTTCACACAATCCATAGCAGAGATCACCTACGCACAAGCAGTAACACACCGCACCTCCAGGACACGCTGGGCTTCCTGTGCCTTCTCAGGTCATCGTGTGGTTTACACCCTGTAAGTCTTCCATGGGACAGACAGTCAGACCCTGCATATTTCAAATGCACTGACCACATGCCATACTATGTCCACACAGCACTCTGTCTGGGAAATATTGCAACTTCATTCAGTAAATTCCACCCTTTCCCAGGCAACAGAGCTGAATCTCATGAGCAGTGAGAGAAGCATATCATATGCCTATTCTTCTTCTACTTTCTTTAAATCATTATGGAAATTATGTATTTCCTGGGGGAAGCATCAGTAGAAATAACATAAAATCAACACATTCCTTTTAAAATTAAGACGTGAACTGCTTTGGTTACAAGCCTTTCTTCTATCTAGAGCTCCATCTTATTTTTTATTCTATTAGAATGCATTCAATAGTCTTTAATCATTAGCTAGGAAATCCTCAAATGCTCTACATAGGTTTGTGGTATTAGACACATTTTCTTTATCTGGATGCATGACAGATTACATAACAAAGTTAACACTTCTTAAAAACCCCATTTTCTTTAAACTAATTCAGACTGACTCCCCTTCACTGAAGCTATGTTTATACTAGCATCTTCTCAGATATGATCCAGAAGTAACTGTAACTAAGCTGCTACAAACAGCAACTTACAGTTTCCCGGGCGGAGAACAATAAATGAAAAGTCAATAAAAGATTAAACTGTAATCATCAAAAGTCTCCCTTGAGCTTGGTAAACGTTTATGCGCATAACAACAAGGCACCTTGCATTCCTCAAATTCAATTTAACAACTTTGTACTTCCACAACACAGGCATAGGAAAGCATTTGGTGCTGAGAAAAACTCACTTCACAGAAAAAAAAATTAACACTTTGTTACCAGTGTACAGCAGTAAAAGATACCATGAGATTTTAACTATCACAGATAAACACCCCATCTGTAATAATTTTTCTAGAACATATAACAACTGTGACTACAGGACATCAGTGTTGTGAACACATGAAATGTTTACATTTGTATGTTTGAACAAAGATATATGACTTCTGGTTGGCATGGTAAAAACCTGACACAGTTTCTCTGTTTATCCTGAAGCTAAAAATCTCCATAGCACCCTATTTACTGAGTCCTAATCCCACTATAAAGGAATTGATTTCATTACCACGAAGCTCTTGTTTATTTTAGGAGCGTGTGTAGGTCTGGGGGGAAAACAAACAAACCCACCCAAACAAAAAACACCCACAAACAAACAAAACCCCCATCATTCATATAAAAAAATCCCGTATGTTTTCTACAACTGCTTAAAAACATTGCAGAAAAAGATAAATATATTTTCACATCAACCTTTGGAAAAGGTTTTCTCCTTTCTTGGCTCAGACCACAAGTTTAGAGATTCCAGCCTGAGAAAACAAAACTGAATTCATTTTTGTTTTGCTTTTTTATTTATTTAAGAATAAGTTACATCTTCCTTATAATGACAACCAGAGGCAAAAGTGGATGCATACCTGTTCCTGAATGTGCTTGGTTCAATTCTCAGGAATGCTCTTAAAAAGGCTCTTGATTCAATTTGTAGCAATTCTCCTAATTAAACACCAGATACCTTACATAAAGATGAATCTGGGCACAGTATCCAGCTGCAGTATGCTACTTGAACCAAGTACTTTTCTTTTTTGGCCTTTCCCTTTCCCAAAGGGGCCTCTCTTTTTATTACTTTTTTTCCTACGGTAGAATTTCAGAATTATTCAAACAACTGAACCATATACAACACCAGTTTGATAAATCAGACTGAACTACACAGCCTACGCAACTCAAATCTTACTCTCTGTTTCTCATCAAATTTTTTTTGTGTTTATCATTTTTGTACTCTTCACAACTTCTAAGCCTTCAAGTGCTGAAGGCCTAGCCACCATACGATCTTAGCAGTTGACCTAAGGGCTATTTTATAAAGCACATATCCTCGAGTCAAACAATACTTGCACTCAAAAGTTTGCAAAACTTGGCAAGGCCACTACAGCACCCCAGCTCATCATAATTGAGCTATAACGATGACAAAGAATTTCAGTAAACATAAAATACAAATAATAACTATTATCCCCTTTGAATTAAACTTAAACTTGTATGAATTTGTATTAAAAAGTTGTATAAAGAATACTTTCTTTGTCTTTTTAGTATAAACAGTCTTGGTAACATGGTAGTTCCATATAATTGAAGTGCACTTTATATTACACTTTTGTCCTGGAGAAGTGGTTTTATTGTGTGCAGCTAACTCAAAAAGGGCAATAATTCATAGTATTTGTCTTCAGAAAACAAAGACCGTATTTTACAATATCCTCCCACTGTTCTTGTGGAGTCAGCCACAAGAAGGGAGTCAGCACAGAAGTCAAACACTGGCACATATTTTTAAGTGGATCCTCATTTCTTGTCAACTACATCATCATTTAAATGCTGAAGTTCCATTTTAACTGAAAAAAAAATAACCCCACACTGACAAGTCTCAGGGTTTTCACAACACTGGTTCTAAGCAAGACAAACGAAACACACAAACTCAAAGGAATCAAATTTCATTGTGTTCAGAGCAGTTCTTAACAGATTTAAATATGTTTGAATTTATGCCAGAAGTCATTATGTAGCATTTCATCTTCAGATCCGTAAAGGAAGTGTTTTTACAGTTATTTCAGGATAAAATTTCTGAAATAATGCCTTTTATGGAAAATAGAAAAAAAGCCACACTTTCCTCATTCCATTTTTCACATCACGTACATTTGATTATCACTATAACTATACTCGCTACCAAAATTTAAAACCTAAACAGCGCCATAAGTGCAAAAGTTAAAGTACTCTAATGTAAATAAATGCAAATACATGTTTATAAGTAAATATAAACTTCTACATTATACATAGCATTAAGTTTTATACACGTGAACCCACGTATATAATATTTATATACAAAACCACCATATAAAGATACAGAAATATGAAGGGTCTATACATATATACCCATACACACATAAATATATATCTATATACACACACTGTATTAACATCCTACTCTGGCCTACATATGATCCACTATGCACACTTTGAGAAGTTTATTTCAATTTAACGTAAATTCTGAGCAGGAGTAAATTAAGTGGGTATATAAACCTGTTTAGGGTAAGGGTCATAATCATCTCAAATCAGGTATGCCCACATTACCAGGGAAGAGACTCCCTATAAACAGATCATCTGACTCTGATACTGAAGAAAAGTCAGCACAATCCTAAAAATAAAGCTGTATGCAAGAGGACTGCTTAAATATTTAACAGCACACCACAGACAGAGTGTTGATTTTAGCAGTCTAAGATGACAACCATTGAGAAATACAAAACCACAATTTCTCATCCTTATATACTGCTTCAACAGCCCAGACCAAACAGAACGTTTAGAAGAAAATTGCTGACCACTACTCTACAGACCCAGAAAAACTTAAAAAGTAGCATGAGATTTCAATATAAAATTCTTCACAGTGTAGCCTCCTGCTTGACTGTGATAAGCAAATGCATCTTTGTTATCAAATCAAGATTAGACAATATTCCAAATCATTTCAGGAGAAGATAAAATCAAGAGCCTACAACACAGAAATAAATACCTCATAACAGCTCTAGACCTCACTTTTTTTTTTTTTTTTTAAGTCTCTGCCAGTATGCCAAGTAACTTTGAATATGCAAACAATCCCATTAGGTTTAGTGAAACAATGATGCATATAGACACGCGCGGGCTTAAGCTTAAAATGGAGACCCTAAGGACTAAATAACATACAAATTGCTCTGCAGGGTGGAGGAGGCAGAGGCCACCACTTAACAAGAAAAGAAAATGAAAACAAACAAACCAAAGCCTTTCTTCCAGTTTTCCCTTTCTTGGAGCCACTTCCCTCTTGACAGCCTTGGGAAAGCAGATATTACAGCTCTGAGAAACTAACTAAAGGAAAGTTCCTCATTCAAGTGTGCCCTGCAGAGAAGAAGCTTAATGATGCTCTCTTTCACGCAATTAAGAAACTGCAACAAAATAGTGTTCAAAATTTTTATGTCAGTACTCACTAAAGTAAGTTTGACTTTTTGAGCACAAGCCAGCACATTTAGTTTTCTTTACACAATGGTACATTGTTAGGAAATGAGGTTTAAAATCAAGTTTAGAGTAAGCCTATTACATTAATAAACTACTCAAGAAGAGTAAATAGAAACAATGAGTACAACAATCTTAGCTTTTCCATTCTTACTAGCACAATAATTTCTGAATGGTGAAATATGAAAAGCAGCCAAGCTGTTTCAGATGTATATGTGACCAAGTGACAAGTGTCGGCCAAGCTTTGAAAACAAATAAGGTAACATGAAAATGTACACCTTTCTACAAAATTTAATTTAAAAAAACAGGTAGCCATTTCTTAAACTATGAAGAATGCAAAATTTAGAAATAAGGATGCATACTTTATACTTTTTTGAAAACATTTCATTAGTTGCTCTTCAACAAAAAAGAAGTTCCACTATTTAATGAAGTCCAGATTGATGATCTACAAAGAGATGTAAGCCAAAGCAATCAACAAAATAAAAAAACCCTCCCTGCCTGAAATTATTTTCCCTCGGAAAAAACAAGGAGGAAGAGGAAGCCGATTTTTTTCCATTATAATCATCCTGAATATTTAGGCTGGCTTTTTTCTCCTTTGCAGTCACTATGATACTTTTTCCTGAGTCTTTCACACAATAAATACGGATAAAGTAAAACGCTACTTTATCATACAACAGAGAAATAGTAGAAGGCAAAGGCAGCGGTGGCTCAGGCAGAAGCCCGGTGGATTTCGGCGTATCGGGCGAGTTTTACCGAAGTGCAGGTGAACTACGCCTGACGAAGGTGCCTCTCCGGAGGGTTTGCGGTGAGTGCCACCCCCGCCCGCCCAATGACCCACCGCCGCCAGCAGCAGCCGCCAGCCAGGGCTGACTCAGTCCCCTCCCGCGCCGCGGCCACCTGCCAGCTCCCGGGGCTGGCCCCCAGCGCCACCGCGCACCGCTGTCCCCGGCGCAGCGCCCGCCCCCACAACCCGGCACCGGCCGGCGGGCTTCCCGGCACAAGGAAAGGCGTGCGAAGCGCTGCGCGCCGCTTTGAATCCTGGGCTGTCGGGGTTGGTTTTTCCTTGTTGCTGTTTGGTTTGTTTTTTTTTTTTTTTA
>VXAC01006733.1:305160-419530 GCA_013399225.1 Rhipidura dahli
CAGGCGGCCCGGGCAGGAGTGAGCGCAGCGGGGTCGGTTGGTTCCCCGTAGTGCAGCTGGGCTGAGCCGGCTCTGGTCTCCCCACCTGACCCAGTCAGTGGGATGCGGTGCTTGCAGGGGTGAGGGCCTCCTCGTCCCCCGGGATCCCCGTTGGGCAGTACCTCAAGAGGCAGGTGGGGGCAGAGTCGGGGATTTCCCTTGCTGGCAGGCAGCACGGTGGCCTCTCCCGGGCAAGGCGGCAGCTGCCCCCGAGGACGGAAAGCAGTGCCAAGGAAGCGGGAGCTCCCGTCTGGCTCCGGCTCTTCTGCCCGGCCTCGGCCGGCCGCTCCGGTCAGCATCGTGCCCGCACCTCCAGCAGTCGCCGCGGGCTTTGGGAAGAAGCAAGGGACAGGTCGCACCCATCTCTTCTCTAAAACAGCTTCCAGATTCAGGTACAGTCTGTGTTAAGGAGGAGCACCCTGCCACCCAAAACCAGGATGAGTTACACTTCCCAACTCTTGGGATTGATGTAAGGCTCACAAGTTTGCACAAGCAGCACTCATGGCAAAGCAACATTTAGTCTAAAAAACCCTTTTCTTCAAGATGTGTGAAGGCAGTGCGAAGGCAGCACACACTGTAAATGTTTTAAATACCAACGGAAAAACTCTTAAACTAGGTATGTGTGGCACCTGTAGGGATGACTACTACCTGTATTTTTGAAAATCCAGTAGTTGATCTGATTTACAACTTGTTTCACTGCAAATTACGCTCTTTTTTTGACCAAAATTTACACCTGCAGCTTTGTTTTATTCTGATCCTGTGTTAGTAAGACCCACTGTTTTCAGCTGATTTCCGTCCTGGGAAGTACGGCAAGCTTCCCATGATCCCGTGGCCTAGCCAGCTTTTCTGTACAGGTGTCAATGTAAACATACTAGAAGAAATATACTAGAGAAACATACTAGAAAATCCAGCAGCCCTGCTTAATCGTTGAATCTGAGGTTCAGAGTGGACCCTCTTCCTAAACTCCCGATGAGAGCTGAGGCATGTCTAGTTATAATCTTTGGTTTAGACATGGCTCATATCTTAAAGGATATAAAAGAAAACCTAAAGCACTCAACAGGAGGGTCTCCCTTCACTTTTGTGTCTTCATTCTAGCTCAATTCTAAATTGATTTTCCTTTGTATGTTTCATCCATATAGTAACAGAGCGAACCTTGCTATCAGACTTGAAGTTGTGCTCTTACAAATTCCTATCAAACCTACTTTTGCTGATGTGTTTGATGGCAGTTCTTTAAGCAACCTAAACCACTCATTCATGACAGAGCCCTTTTGCAATTCATCAGATAACCAAAGCAGAGGGAGCAGTAACAATATTGAGAATTATGTGTCCTTGGTTTTCTCATGTATGTGAAATCAAGTGATAGAGCTGTTATGACATGACTTACCTGCAGCTCCACATCCTCTGTACAGACACAACTTTTTCTTCAAAAAGAAAGGTTACAGTGTTTTTTAAAGTTTTAGGTTGCTGAGTTTGTTAAGTGTGTTGAATACACCTTTGTAATCAGAATAGATTAGGGCAGGATTTCTTCTGCACTGTGTCAGCCAGCCATATACAAATGCCATTTATAAAAGGATTCAGTGGAACCACATGATGTGATCCTGAGTACACCCTGGCCTGTTGTACTTACTAAAATGTCATCTATTTCATGATCCTTCCAGATTGGGGGATTGTTGTGCTGATGCCAGGGAAAGGAAAAAATCGTTCACACCAGTATCTGACCTCATACAGTGTGCATGCCTGGTTGCTAATCTGTACATGCACGGATGGAAAAAACACTGGAAGTTTAGGTTTCACTGCACCTGTACAGATCAATTTAGCAGAACATGAACTGTCACCTCAAAGCTGCAGGGGGAAAAATGAGTTTGCTACACACGGTTACACAGTTTATGCATCTCACCATGTACAGGAAGAGGGCAGTCAGCCGAGGATGTCACTGTAACATCACATTATGAAAGCATCTCCAAGCTGCCCTCAAGGTATAGTTTCTGTAATGTTGCTTCTAATTGCTCTACATTGCCAGGCTGTGAAGGGTGAATAGTGGTCTTTGTATGTTCTCATGCACTGTATGTATACTTGACCCTCCACTTTGGTGTGTTTCTGAACCTGTGATCTTCTGTTCTTTCAGCTATCTGCTTTGTATAGTGTATCTTGGCAAGCAGAAAATAGAAGAAAAGCAAAAAAAGAATAAGAAGAAGCAGTCACTGGAAACTAGATAGAAAGTGGCACTGAAAATAAAGTTCAAATTTTAACTGTGAAAAAAAGTAGTCTTTAGAATGAATAAGCCATGAAAGTGACAGTTCTGATATTTGCAAGTTTAGAGTGAGTGTTTACTCACAAGCTTTTTGGGCTCAGTACTGTGGTAACTTCTTGGGTTTCCCAAGGTAAGTGTGGAAGACATCTGCCTTTACCTATTCGTTGTGTTCCTAAAGAGAGCCAGACAAGACAGACCACATGAATTCGAAGATGTAAAGATAGTAATTTTTCTTTCTCCATTGTAAGTAATGTATCTTTTCTCAGAAGGAGAGCATCACCCATCTAGGAAGAAAGTGATTTGGCATAAATCCTTTGTGCCTTAGGTCACTTTCACATGTGCACTTCTGCTGGACTCCATGAGTAGTTTAAGACAGAGCAGAAGCCTGTAGAAGAGTTTACTTTCCAAGTCACTGCTAAAGATAACGTTTTTTCATCATTGAAAATTTATCTCTTCAATGTGCATCAGATCAAATGTTAAAGTAGGCAAAGACATTTCATTGCCGAATCAGGCCAATACCCGTTTTTGCATTCTGACACTAAATTTTTTTCTGTTTCTTTCATCTAACACATTCCCAATCTACTCACACACCTCTATGCTAGAGTAGAAACCTCACATTTTACAAGGAGTAGTTCTCATGTCTAGAGGTGGTGTACATATTCTTATATAGACTTAGATTTTAACATTGAACATTCAGCCAAATCTGTTTACGTCAAGAATAAGTGAATATATCCTGTTTCTGCAGTTGAATACAGACTGTGTTATTTGCATTCCTACTAAGCAGCAAATGTGCTTTATTAAAGACAGGTCTACAAAAGTGAAAACCTTTTTTCTTTCTGCTGTTTCAGGTGCTGAAATTATGTTTAAAGTAGACTGCATGCTCCTGTAATTTCTCTCCTGAAACAAAAGCAGAGCACTGAAAACTAATTAACCAAGGAAAAAAGAGTAAAACTGACTGGTAAATACAATAGAATGAAATTTGGGAAGAAATGTGTAGACTATGCTGGAAGGTAAAAGGATACTAGAGTTGGAAATGCAAATGTAACTGAATATGGGATTGGAATTGTGTTAGGACTGAACTGGTAAGTAAAATGGAGCTTAAATCTGAAATACTGACAACATAGTTTCACAGATAAGCTCCTGGGTATTTATTTGGAGAGAAGAAGCAGATGTTAGCTGTACAACTGGTTAGGGATTTCCCGATAAGCTACTTATGTCTGTGAGAAAATAATAACATTTCAAGATCTAAATGCTTGTTGTGAATACTGTCAGTAAATCTCCCCAATTTTTTGTTTGTTGCTTTGGTTTCATTTTTTTTTTTTAAAGAATGTTTCCCATTGTTGAAAATTCTTCATCATTTCTAAAAGGAAAGGAGTATTACTTTCCATGACTTTGTACTAAAAGTAGATAGTTAGGACAAAACATTTAAAAACAGTAAGCTTAATAATTGAAAATTCAAGTTTAAAAATCTGATACAACTCAATGTAGTAGTTTTTTAAATGGATGACAAATCTCTTTTTTCCTCCTTTTATAAAATCTCCTTTTTTTCTCCTTGGAAATGGAAGTTAAGGTCTGGTTCAGGTTGGCAAAACTGTTTGCTGACTAGGCAAACAGATCATGGACATACAAGGTAGATAACATTAAAATAGAATCTGAAATATGGTAGGATAAAGCATTTTTATACCAAATATCTGCATTCTTTGTTTCTTGGAGCAAAAAGTGTGCTTCTTTGAGATGGAAAAGGTTTTTTATGTTTTCTTTATTCTCTATGCACCAAACTGACCTCACTATACTTGAAAAATTCTGGGATAGAACAGGCTCTGTTTATCCCAAAGTCTGCATTGAGGATGTTTGTTATGGCTTGATGATAGAATAACTGATACATTCAGATAAGCATGAGTATCTTGGTATTGTTTGTGCATATTTGTACAAATTGTCCTCACTGGCTCTCTGGTTATTAGGAGCACAGTATGCCTGGAACAAGATGGTCAAGGCTGCTAAAAGCTGCTGCGACACTCTTCCCATTGTGGGGATACTGAAGTGAGGTAGCCATTGCGCCTAAAGGAAGACACAGCACAGGTTTAATTTAGTCATTTCTTAATGCTACTTCTTAGGTGATTTCTGAATAGAGTATTCTGTGTGAAGGACACTTTTTTTATCACTTACATACCACCATTTCACTAAACAGTCCTGAATGGTACTGTCTTACAATTCTACAGTGAGCTGACATGTATGGGTCCAAGAGCTATACACTAATTGTATATAATATGCATTTCCTCTTCAGAAATTGTTGCATGGTTTTCACTTTTTAGCTGGGCATCATTTTCAATAAGCAGCTAGTGTGTTTGCTGCATTTTGGTAATTTTCTTGAAACTAGATTGGTAATACCATTAGTAAAATATGTATGCTATTGAAAATCAATTATACAGTATTTGAGTTATTCTTCTTTATTATTATAGCAAATTTCTTGAAGTACTGTTCACTAATTAATACATACAAATATAACCAATTTACAAACTTTGTTCTTCTACACATCAAGAGGGTATTATACTGTTACTTAATACTAATATTTTTGTGGCTACTGTCCAGGTCTCCCTGTCATTATCACTGAGGTTCTTCATCAGTTCAAAAGGGACCTTCATCAGGTCCTGGGAATGAAAGTACTGCTGCTTCAGATATGTGTGGTGTAATTGATGCATGATTTTGACCTGTAGGAATAGGTGTCATTGTTATAGTATTTCTGTGAGTGGATACAGCCTGAAGAAAGAGTCTGTTAACTATCCATCAACATTTGTGTCCAAAGCTTGTGGAGCCGAAGTAGAGAAAAAGCAGAGCGGCCAGAGAAAGTAAGGATAACAGTGTCTTATTTGTGAGCTGAGCAATATCTGATAGTACAGAAAGAACATGCGTTTACAAGCATTTTTAAAAATTGAGCTAGAAATTATCTAACTGCTAGCTATGTCTGAAATGATTACTGACCTTCTGCACTGATATTTAAAAATATGCTTACTGAGCTTGCCAGGTTGATTAGTTTTAACATACTTTTATGTGGTTTGATATTTTTATTTGATATTTATATATTTACAACATCATTTTTTGTCCAATGTAATCTGAATGAATTAAATTATGGTTAACGTAAATTATTTAATGATTGTTGCATGAATAATAAGACCACACACAGGTCCAGGTAAAACAGGTGGGATTGTTGAGACAAAGATATAAGACAATCGATAAGCACTGCTCCTGTATTCTTAAGTGCAAGTTTCCTCACTTGTAATGATTTAATGAGTTAAGAGAGACTGACTATAGGAACAGGGAATCAATAGATTTCTTACCTAAATTATCATTGATCTTTTAATATTTATTGATGTTGGTTACTGCTGTTGCTTTGGTTTCACTGCATGACACTGAAAAGCCAGAGCTGAGAATAACATTATGGGGGAACCTAGTATTTTATACAGGAGGGGAGAGGATGGAGAAATGGAATGATGCAGGGGATCACAAGGAACCTGCAGAAGAGAGGAAGGTAAAAATGGAAAGAGAGAAGATGCACAGAAAAGAAATTTATTGCAAGGAGTACTACAGCTGTACATCTTAGTTGCTTACTTGAGAATGTTCAGATTTAAAAAATTGACCCTCACATTAGGGCAGACTGTTCTAAGATAACTAAAACTGTATTTTCCCTACATTTACAGACACTGTCTGGCAATGTCAACTTTACCTTATCATAGCTTTTCAGTTTGGGGTTCAAATTCAGAAACATTCCATTTCATTTTAATTTTCAACTAATAAAAGACTGGTAAACACACTACGTATTGTACGAACACTAAAAGTTCCATACAAGCCTTGAAAATAATGAGAGTTCACTCTTACACCAATTGCATCACGTGTTTATTTAGGATAACCCCATAGAACTGAATACATGCAGAAAACAAAACCTCTTTTCTTGTATCTTACTGCAACATAAAAAAAAAAGCCTACACATAAAGAAGACTTAGTTGGTGAACCTCTTCAAGTAATAAAAGACCCTTTCATTTAAACCATAATTTAGGCTTAATCACATGGAGAGGAAGGTGTATCTTTTCCCTGTGATAATAGACAAATGTCTCAACATGAAGCTCTACACAATGCTGCAGCATTGTCACCCTGGGTTATATAAACAAGGAAATCATAAAATAGAGTAGAAAGACATTTCAAACAGATTTCTAACTGTGTTTGATTATGCCTAAATTTAATGGATCTTGACATGATGAAGCATGTGAAGAGAGTCTTAGAAGTAACTTGGTTAGAATAGTATTTTTTGGGGATATAAAAGAATGTAGCAATGTGAAATTAGACAGAAGTATAGATAGACCAACTGAAGAATGTAAAAAAAAATACATAATTAGTCTGATCTTGATTATGGCTCATATTATCCAGAATAAGGATTTCTAGGAAAAAAAAAAACTTAAAAAAAAAACTGGATGTGGAAATCAAATATAGAAATAAGTCCCATTTTTGCATTTTTCCCCTTGGAGTTCCACAAAGAAAGTCAACAAATTTGTATGTGGATGTCTTCCAAACATGAGTTCTATGTGTTTGTCTTATGCCATGTGAATACACCACTGGTTTTGAAGTATATTTTCACTCCAGCTTTGCAAAGCAAAGCAAGATTATTATTTCCATGTTGAGTGCCATGGAATTAAGCATATTTTTAATTCACGATACTTTGTGAAAACAAAGGTATGCAGTCATGATTTAGACATAATGTACATGTAAGATTTATACTTTCGCAGTTAGCCAGCTACAGAGACACAAATTAATTTATTTAAAGCTGAATTTCACACCAGTGAACCAAGCTTTACAGCTGAGACAATTTCTCATGAATTATGGACCACATTGTTCTGTAATAGAGCAGGGAATTTAATTTAGATATGACCAATATCAAATTAACTCAATAACCACTTGCCCCCAACCTGCCTCCTGCCTAGAAAGAAAGAAAATGCTCTTCTCTGAGGAGGAGACTGTCCGTATGTGTGTGTGTGTGCATTGGGGCAAACCTTCCGCTGCTGCTTTCCCTTTGGAGTTGAGCACATAGCATTGCAGAGAGCTCTTTGTAAATGTCTGCATAAATGTGTTACAGGTTGGAGCTTTATAACAAACCTGATATAAGAAATTTGATGAAATAATAGTTTTAGGTAACTCTGTATCTTCCTTCTTTAAGACACTGAGATGTGAAAGTCTTTACAGACGCAGCAAAGAACAGGCATTTGTTTAAAGTTTGGTTCATTAAGATTCTAGGTGGTCCTGTTTGGCTGGTCCATATTAATTGCTGCAATGACATTTGGTTTCAGGGGATCATGAAACAGCCGGTCTGTATTACTTTGACCTAATCTCAGGTGATGTGGTTTAGGAAATAGTTAATTATATTTTTTCAGTGACTCACATCTTTAATACTGGGGTGATTGATCTTTGTGCACTGTAGACCCTTGCAGCTGTTTCTTATCATAAGGTTCCTTCTCTGTATTCACCACAACACTTAAATACATTCAGTTAAGTTTCATAAATTATGAGTCCTCAACATGGTATCTCAAAGTAAGTAAATATAAAGCATACAGGTACAAAGGAAACTCTAGGAACCTTGAAGGAAAAAGAGAGTAGCAAAGTATCAGAAAAGATTTCTTACTCATTTCAATCAACCCAAATCCCCCCTCCTCAGGGGTTTTGTTAAAGTTTAGAATGCGTTACCTTTTTAGGCATTTTGCAATAGACAAACCATACAAACCAGGAACTGAAAATATCAGCTATTAATATAAAGATTTGAAGTAAATTTAATATATAGCACCTCATTAAATTGAGTCAGTAGTTGGTAGATTACATAGGTACTTTCCAATGAAAAATTATCTGTTTTTCCAAAAGCCAAAATAATTCAGTGTGGAATGCCATTTATTATATTCATTACAAATATTTATGTTAATTCAAGAGGATATGAAAAGTGGGGGGAAGCTGGGAACTTGAATTTTATGTTTTTCACAGCACCTGTCACTTAACTGCATTGTAGCCAGCAGCATACCCTTACAGCATTGATCTAATAAAATTCAATGCCTCTGCAAAGGGGCTCAATGCCAATGGCTGTGAGAACCTCAATTTTATATTTCCTGAGTCTGGCATATTTAAATTTTCATCTGTAACACCAGATTAAATTAAATCTTTATGTTGAATATATGGTAAGAAACTGGATTAAGCTCTGAATTCTCTAGTTAACACTCACAAAGTGCTTCTTGTAATAATATCACTTGGATTATTTATCCTGTATATTGTTCATGAAGATAGATGTTCAACATTTCCACCAGAGCTCTTTGTCAAAAGTTTATTGTGCCTGAGATAAAGTTCAGCTGTTTTCACAGAAGTGTTTCATTGCAAAGGTCTGAGACCACTTCCCTTATTCCTTTCAGGAATACAATAACAAATGTTTGGAGGGATAGGAATCACATGATGTTCATGAACATTATCCAACAGATTGTTATATGCAGAAGAGACGGGGTTTTATTACCATTTTGAAAATGTAGTTTCAAAGTTTTAGCTGGGTCTATAGAATTATATTTTCTTTTTAAGTCTCACTGCACTGAAAACTCTACATAAATATTAGACAGGGATTTCAAAAATATTTCTTAAATTTATTTTAAATCTAAATAAATTTGGATTGATATGCATACCTATTCTGTTCTTTTTCCACAGTAGTATGTATTTTTAATGACAAAAATCTTCACAGAGGATCAATCATCAGTTGTATGTGCACATAATATAATTTACAATAAATTCATCCAGTTAGAATTTATCTTAGGTATCACACCTAAGCAAGAAGTATGGATAATAAATTTTAATATCTGTTCATGATAAACTGATGTTTAAAAAGTAGTTTGAAAAGAATCAATAGGTGATCTTTGCTAAAGAATGGATTTGACTTAACTGTAGTCTACTTAAAGACATTTCCGCAGACAAAAATCTTTCTGCCAAGGAAAAGAAAATAATTTCATAGTTCTCTGAGATACTGTAAAGATTCTGCACTTGAAAACTGTAGCTTTTATACCAACATGATTCTTCTCATATGAGATTCTGGTGTATATATACATTGTACGCTTTCGATACTAAAGATTTCAAAAGTTCTAAGCATTCTTTCTGGATGCAAGTGACCTTTCTAATTCAAATATATGTATTGCAAAGAACAGCCTACTCAGGGTAACGTTTGTCTGGCAGTTCGTTCTGTAAATTCACCATTTCGCTTGCAGTGAATTAAACTGTAGAGATGCAGAATAAAATTAAGAACCACCATATTTCCTGATCAAAGGTTAGTACATGGGTTACTTTACATCAAAAATGTCCATAATACTGGTATTTCTGCCCTGGGGGAAATGGTGGTTAGAAATAAAAAGAAATTATAATGAAGACATATCAATCATCTGTTTTGCAGCACTCACTCATCATTTTTTACATGCCATTCTTAATTAAAAGAGCAGAGATATTTTAAACTCTTTTTGACTACACCCTGACCAAAACAGAAGATACAAATTGTGATCTTGCCCAGTTCTGAAGCATAATAAAAAAACCAGCATTGAAACATGTGGACTGGAAAACCATCATAATAGAAATATTCAACTATGTCGCTTCCCAGCCTATGACACTTGAGATTCGATAATAGACACAGGAAAATTTGTTAGCATGCTTCACGGCAAGAATTACTTTAATGTAAGACAAGGCATGGCAGCTGGATATAGTTATCCTGGAAATTTTGAAAATTTAATTAATTATAATGAGGTGAAGACAAATTTCATAGATTAGTTTATGTGTAAAACCTGCAGATTCCAGGTTTGTGACAGAGTACTGCGACCTACAGAAAATTTACTGCACTTTAATGTAAGAAGAGAAATATTTTCATTGACTTTAGTTTGCAAGCAATTAATTCAAAATTAAGACTATTATTTTCTCTTTCATTTGCTCCAAACCTTCTCAACAGGATCACTTCTCTAAGTTATCAAAGTGTTACTCAGTACTGAAGAAACAGATAAGCCAGTGTGTGTTTCACAGCAAAATCCATGGTGATGTGATGTTTAAGGCAAATAAGCTTTCTCTTCTCAAAGAATAAACGCATGGCCAGGATCATTTGTGGTGACTGTAGCCTCATCCCTTGGTACTGGGTTTGTGTAACAAGGTTTTGGTAGTGAGGGGGTCTACAGGCATTTCTTCTGTGGGAAGATCATAGAGGAACGGATGCCAGCCAGCTCCAGGAGCCACTGCTGGCCAAGGCCGAGCCCAGCAGTGATGGTGGGAGCACCTCTGGGCTAATACAGTTAAGAAAGGGAGGCAAAACCTGCACACCACCAATAGAAGTCAGAACAGAGGAGTGAGAATATGTGAGAGTAACTCTGCTGACACCCAGATGAATGAAGGAGAGGGAGAAGGTGCTCCGGGTGCCAAAGCAGAGACTCTGCTGCAGCCCATGGTGAAGACCATGGTGAGTCAGGCTGTGCTCCTGCAGCCCATGGGGGTCCACAATGAGTAGGAATCTACCTGTTGATCATGGAGGACCCCATGCTGAAACAGGTGGATGTGGCCAAAATAGGCACTAATTTCCCCAAGTCAAGTCTGTTTTGCCTGTGATGGTAACTGTCTCTCACTGTCCTTATCTTGACCCACAAGCCTTCCCTTATATTCTCTCTCCTCTGTGCAGCTGAGGAGGGAACTGATAGAGAAGCTTTGGTGAGCACCTGGTGTCTAACTAGGCTCAGCTCACCACACCCTTCAAATGCCTCTTTTATTCATTCTGTTATCTTTCCCTCATATGAAAAAATCATTTAAACCTTTCGGGAGTGTTAATATTTGTCCTCATTTGTTGATCATATATAAAATTTCAGTCTTTGTAATATCAAGAAAATTATTATTGCTCTTAACTCTCTCATAAAAGCATCTCTGTTCTGGAAAAGTTTAAAATTGACTTCAGAAACAGTTGAATTAGTAAGATCCCAGATATTTAAGGTCATGCACATTAGGTTAGTTTGTATTTGATTTTTTGCTTCAGTGCTTCTCTGTTCCAGTGCTATTTAAAACTTATCCAAAATCCCGCATTTGGTCCACACTACTACTGAACAACTTTATGTCTTTCCTCTTTAATTTTTTGAACTCCTCAAATTAGAGATCCATTTGTCCATTAGTTCAGATGAATACCATGTTTCTCAATGCACTTAGCAAAGGCTCCTATAAGTGAATTATTTTAGGTGCCTTATATACTCAGTGGTGAGAGAGGCACTCTGTTTTATGAACGGACTCACCCTCTGGGGCTTCTTGTCTCTCTCCGTTGTCTATTCAGGAATGTTGAATAAACATGTTCTCCAGTCCTGTATTCTGCTATCATTGTGTGGGGAATTTGAGCCAGCATTCATGCTTTTAACAAAAATTTGTGGTGTTTTCAAAACGGCCTTGTTAGTCTGGTCACACTCTTAGTTTCAGAGAGAGCTAGCTGCTGTTTTTCAAATAAAGATTTTGAAAATTCCAGTAAATGTCTACTTAAGAACCTTTTTTCCTTATAATTCAATGACCTAATTTCCTAATACTGATGGCTACCACTTCCATGCATGTGTTTGTGATTAGAGTTTTGGCCTAAACCTCTAGAGAACAGGAAACTTGGTTTTGACATCTACATGTAAACAAGAAGCCCTGGGCTGCTTTACAGCTCTCTCTGGGCAGAGCTTCCAGAGGTAGTGAAACTCTCTGCTGCATTTGTCACTGAACAAAGGGTGAGAATGATGAGCCCAAGCCCGTTTCCCCTAAACGTGTGTAGCAGCTGGGGGCATTTCAGTTAAAGATCTTCCTTGGAGGGGAAAGAATACCCTTATTATGCTCTGCTGACAGAACAGGTGAAAAAAGACTAAACTCAATATTTCAGGGGAAAGACGGTAGTACAACTCTGTGCAGTTTTTCAGTAAAAGGACTCACAATGCTGACAACCCTGATTTGTGGGTTATTTGGGGGTCTGGCTTTCGCATCTGCTTTTGTGGGGGTTGTAGTTATTTGGGTTTTTTTTATCCCTAGATTGCTAGTAACACTGAACAGTATCCCACTGCAGTTTATCAAAAATACACAAACAAGGTAATTTCTGGTTTTTTTATTGTTGAGTCAGGATTTTTTTTCAATTTTCAGGAATCTTTAAATCTCATAATATTTGCTGAAAATTTACTTAGCAGCATATTTATATTGAAGTACACAGGATATTCCATAAATTAATTTGGCCTCAGATATTCCTGCCCTTTTGTGTTAGTCTTTGTCATGTGTTACTGTGCATCTTCTGTGGGGTTTACTGCTTTATGTACTAGTGACATATTGAACATTTCCATTACAGGAGAATTTTGCAATTTTCTGTGTTGTGGTCCTGCTGTGTGGTAATATGAAAAATAATTAAAATATGATAGAAATTAGTTCCTCAGAAATACTTTGCAGCTGATAATCGAACAAAGGGAAAGCATTCAGGGTACATTCACTGCTACCATGCTGCAAGAGGAGTGTAAAAAAAAGTTATTGTTGTATAGTGTTATCCCTAAATTCGCATTCAAAGCTTTAGTTCTAGATCTGCTTGACATATTTAGAGCATGTGACAAGATCTTCAAAAATTTTCCACTTTCTCAACTAGCCTTCAACACTTGTGAAATAAACTGACTACAGAGTGCCATGTTAAAGCTCCATTCTCTCTTTTTTTAACAGTAATATGTTCACAGGGAATAGATTCAAGGCTCTGGATTGAATCAGGCTGACAAAGTCTTGCAATATTATTAGATAGTGAACATTGTTTGTTTTGGCCTACTTTCTGAAGTCTTTTGTTCTTTTATTGCTCACCTTTTTTTCTGTATTTTCAGGGAGAGATTATTTTTCCCAGGTGAAGTCAAGTGACCAAAAATATGAAAGATGGCTGAGGTTAATACTGCTACTTAATTCTTATGAAAATTCATGCCCTTTCATCATCATTGAGCGTCTTTATTATCCAAAAATAAAACTGTCCTTTTCACATTTCTGTGGTAGCCTTTTGTTACTTTGCGTAGCCTGTGCATATGTAACATGCATATGTAGTAACCCATTTAAACAAAAACTGATTAGCTAGAATTTTTAAAGATATGTGCAAACTCAATTTTTTTCATCTACAGAAGTTCCATTTTTAACTAGCTAGTGTTGGTTTCACATTCTCGTAGAAGTAGCTGCTGTCTGAGGACTTAAGCAGTTGTGGCAGATGTATGATTGGTGTCTATATTTTTTTTTTATTATATTTATAATTGGAGGAAACCTCTCAGTGTTTTTTAAAAAATGTATCTGAAGGTGGATTAATTAAGTGATTATATTGCATGTTATGTCTATGTGTGTGAGGGGGCAGCAAAATGTATCTCAAAAAATTAAATACTACAGAATCCCAGGCTTGGAAGCAGCTTTTTGTTCTGATTGTTAACTGGGGCAAGGCAGCCTAGACAAAGACAAGTACAAAAGAAAAGTTTTGTTCTCTTGATAAGTAAATAAGGTTTCATTAAAGTCTTCACTAGAAATCACTCTCCTACTCATTAATTGTCTTCACTAGAAATCACTCTCCTACTCGAATCAAAACAACTCTTGTGATCCAAGTTACGACCTCAGTGCAATGGCCAAGGCAGGAAATAGGCAGTGTGCAGGTGAAACACTGGGAAAGGTGTGATAAATGTTTTTTTCTCTAAGTTATTGCTACCTTGTGCTTTCTATGAACACGTATTAAATGCAGACCTGGTTATCCTCGCCTGTTGTTAGTTTTCTACTTTTTACTAAGGTTACTTTTGCATTATCTGCGTCATAGAACTTTATTTAATTTATTCATTTCACTGAAGTCTTTCATGTTTGGCACCTGCACAAGAATTTATTTTGTTTTCTTTTGTAATTCAGCCAAAACTAATTGCGTGGTTTCCAAGAATGAAGCTGAGGAAGAACCTTTCCTGACCTTTTCCTTGAAAAACTTTGCAACTCACATATTTATAAGGAGAAAAGGAGATTTGGCACCAATTTATCAATTTAAAAAAAATTTCCCATTTCTTTTTAATAGGAAAATTTTTTTTTCAAGTAACAGGATTTTAGGGAGCATCACTTTGTGCATGCTCGCTAGATGTTTCATAATGTTCAATGTTGATTCCATTGCTTGTGTCTCTCATATCTCTTATTACTGACAAGATTGGACGTTTGCCATCTTCACCATGGGACTGAGCAGGCAAACTATTTAGAGTACATGACAAAAGCCAGGTTTCCTTGCACGAGCTGCTTCATTTAGACAGAGTCAATATTAGGTGCTGGACTGAAGAGCATAACAGGAATTGATGTGTTCATGATCATCTCTTACTGGTTTATTTCATGATATGGTGCAATGCCTTGTTTTGTGATTTTCAGGCAACAGAAACAAGGAAAGAATTTCATTCAAGTCTGGCATCTTAGAACTGGTGTGAAGGGACTCGGAGCACCTAAGTCTAGAAGAAGCAGTAAAGACAGGAGAAAGAACTTGGGTGTCTAAACCGTGGAATGTTGAAGACGGGCAATGAATTGCCAAAATGAAAACAAAGTCAAAATCAAAGTCAAAATTGATTGCACAGGAAGATTGAAACAAGATAGCAAGTATATTGTTTTCAAGGAAGATTGGAGGAGGGATAAGAACTACAGGAGATGATTTGGCCTGCCTTGGAATGTGAAGGAAGAAGTGAAATAATCTGGCAGATAGTTGGACGTAAGAAGTCAGGGAGAAGGTTGGATGGAAAGAAAACATAAAGAAAAAGCAATGAATGCCAATATTGGCATTAGAGGACAGAAGAGTTAACTAAGTACAAAGATAAACTGACTGAAATTTAGTGAGGGGTGGCTGGGGAACATGAGGTCCAAGACAGGAAATAGGCAGCATAATTAATATTCACATAGTGAGTTTGAGATGAGAAACCAAAGACAGTAAACATGCTGCTGGGATTACTCCACTCGTTCTTTCAGTGCTGTGTGACCAAACAGTGGACAGCTACAGAAAACAGCTAGAAAGTAGGTGCTCTTCTCTGTTGTGCAGAAGATGGAATGAGGCATGGAATAGAAAGAACACAAGATACAGTTTCATTATGATAATGGGGAAACCTGCCTGAAAAACTGTATTTGGATGATGATTTTAATGGCAGTTTGTGTGTGATTTTAATCTTTTCATTTAAAGCATCCATCTCAGAAATTCTCACTAGGTGTGCAATTATCTTTCTTTGTATTCAACTTGCACTCATGACTGAAAAAAATATTAATAAAAAATCATTTTAACCTATCTGTACTATTATAATGCTTAACACTACCAAAAACCATCAGACAATCCAATGAACATTTGCAAATATTTTTGACATTAATGTCAAAGCATCTCTGTTTCCCCCTTTCTAAAACAGAGGTGATATCAGAAAGTCAACGGACCAAAACTTGGTCAAGAAAAAGTGGCATTTGTGACTCTATTAAAGTGAATAGCACACAGAACGTTCAGAGTGGTTTGAAGTTGTAGCAGTGTGCAATGAGCAAGGCATGGAGTCACATACTGAACAATGGAAAGAAAATTAGAGGTTTTGTTCCTAATCTGTAACTGAATATTAGCTGTTCTGTGCTCTGAGAGAGGAGGGACTCCTCTGCTTCAAGTAGGATTTTATAACTCAATCTTGCAGTAAAAAAAGTCATAATTTCTTATGATGCTATCTTGGTTTAACCAACAACATTACTGTTTGAATCTCTGAATTTATAAATGCTTGACTGTCATAACATGCTTCTTAATTTTTCAGTGACACATAACAGAAAATTGCAAATTCCTTTATGGAAAAAGATACAACTATTGCTTTAAAAAGAGGCAGATTTATGAAAAAAATAAATAAATATGAAGTTTTTTATTTTAAGTTCCTATTGTAAGTTTGCCAGTTTTGGCTTTAATTTTATTTTTAATATTGTTCTAAGCATTCCAGTTCACTGTGCATGTTGTTCAGTGTGTTCTTTCTATTTTTATTATTTTATAATTTGTTTTCAGTAGTTAATGTGCTTGAATTAAACATTTCATCTTGGCATATCTTCCATGATGATATTAAATGTAAAAATATATGCATATGGAAAGCGTTGTATTTTAAGTAAAATTTCCCAGATAATAGCATATTATTGTTTTAAAAAGTCAAGAGTTTTATGACTTTTAAAAAGTTTGAAGTACTATACCTGCCATCTACTGGAAGTACAAGAACAATGCATTGAAGTTGTGTTAACTATTCAGCCAGTGCATGTATCATTCTATTACTCTGTTACTTGACTTCTTTCAGTAAATAAACCTTTAAAGTAACTTAAATATGCATTATTTCATTTATTGCTTTTGTTAGAAATTGAAGTCTTAAAATTTAACTCAGGTTTTCAACTCCTCAAATTTCACAGATTGTTAATTAATTGATTTTAAATGAATCTAAAAAAGTATTAAGAATCAAGTATACGAAAAACCTTTGCAATTTTTCCAGACCCATTCCACATGACCATCCATTTCATGATCTGTTCAGTGTGTACAACTGAATGTGGACAAATAATATTCAGATACTTATTTTTATACTTCTTTGGAAAAGAATACTTATAGTCTTAAAATTACGCTTACATAAGCAAGTGGTCTTGTTGTTATTAAAATGGATTTTTCTGATGTGGGTCTCATTTTTAAGAGACTGGTAAATTACATTATGTCCATTTTCATCTCTTCTTGACTTTTATTTCTGGTACCATGAATCACAGTAATTTCTTTCCAGCATGGTCACTTAGGCTGCTTAAAAATGAAACAAAGTCATTAAAACATGAAGATTAGTCTTCTTTTGCCACTGGATTTGGACAGTCTGACTAAAACCTCATTTGATTTGGTTTACTAATTCAAAAGTACTTGGAACAGAAAAAAAAAAAAGTTTAGTTGTGGCTTCCAAGAAATAAGACTTCCCAAGTTCCATTTTGATATGAGAAACAGTATTTTGCCTGCATATTAAAAACAAAATCTCATATCAATTGTTTGGTAAGCTAGGTTTCCATCTGATCAAACTGTGAAAAGAAAGAGAAATAATTGTCTATTTACCTTTTTAAAATCCATAGTTAAACAAACCATGACAGGCTAGAAAAGAAAACAGAGAAGGTTGGTAGTTGTCACTGAGGAAGTTTTGCTGAATTCCTAAAAGATTATTATGAAAATAAATCTTTCCAGCTCAGGAAAGATTCTTTTATAAGACTGTAATACTGAATACCATTTAATTTTGGGTAATACTCATTTTTATTGTCCATTATTAAGGTACTCTCAGAGCATTACATTCTGAATAATTTATGGCTAAAATTGTCATGCTTTTCTAGAAGTGTTGCTAAGCAAGAAATTATATATGTTTATTCTTCTCTGTTTGCTTTCTTTGAATTTCATTACCTATATCAGTATATTTTATCACTTTACTAGAGAAAGAATGATTAAGCAGTAAAATTAATTTTCAGTCCCTTAAAAATTAAATTTCTTCTTTCTCACAGTGGGATAGAAAACATTTGAAATCTGTATGCCATTAACAGACAGAGTTGGACAATAGTTACTCTCACTGGAAAATATAAATGCTTTAGGCAAAGAAGCTCTTGAACTTTTGCCTTCTGTTTGAACTGTATATATGCTAGTTTAATTTTGCAAGCATATACAGGGCCTGGATTCTATATTAGCTATTTTCTTACTGAAGTAACATTTATTTGTTTATGAAAATAAACTCATTTATTGTGAGTTATAAATACATTTTATTAGTGTCATTTTTTAATAAAATATGTAACTCCCCTTCTGAATAATGGCAAACTGCCTTAACTGGAGAGGTGCAGTTAGGCCCCATGCTGAGGCTGGGATTCCTCTGTACAAAGCTAACCACATGCACCTAAACATCTGTAAGCCATAAACATCTAAGATACCTTTTTCATAAATGCTTTGTGTATGCTCCCCTGATGGCCTCCAAACTCCATTATAAGGCATTCCTTACAATTTTAGAACAGGTAACCCTAAGGCTGCTAGGCTTCTCAGTACAAACTATAGACATTTTACCTTTCACTGCACATTCTGGGAGATAGTTCACATAAGAGGTCTTCATATCTTCCAAAAATATTTTTACTCTCGCTCTCTTTGACTTTAGAGAAGAAAAATGTGAAGGGCAATAGAATGGATTTTGTTTATGGATGTTTTCCCCAGATCTCCATAGCTCGAGGCCAGACCTGGTTAACCATTACCAGTTTAAATTAAACACTTCACATGCATAATGAAAAACAGGTCTCTTGTGTTGCTGCTGAAACAGAATTGTTCCTTTATTCTATATGTGCTTTGATAGCATTCCAAGTTCATCTTTCTGCATTTAGATAGGTTAAATGTTGCCTGAAGGATGTTTCCCACATTATTCCAAGCAGTGATGCGGGTAGTCCACAGCAAAAGAGGAAATATTACAGTACGGTTTCTTTTTCTAAGGAAAATATCATCTCAAGTTTAAAGTCCGTGTGGAGCAGACATATGCTCATTCTACATTTCCCCATCAGAGCTGCTCTTTTACTTTATGTCAGGCAGATTTCTGCGCTGTTGGCTTCCCCACAGATGTGCAACTTCAGCCACCATAATAAAAAAAGAGCTCAGCAATGTCTACTCAAATAATTCCCCACAAATACTCTGTGAAGGTTCTGTAATCACTTTGTTCTCTAAATGTCTGAAGTTACTTTTTCATCATGGAGACCTAATGTGTGAGATGTTCCTAAGCATGCAAGGGTCTTACCAGTTAGATTTATTAAAATCAGAGGAAAAGCAAAACAAAATGCTTCCATTATCTTCATGAATGTAAATTTTTATTTCTTCTGAACTGCAATAAACAGAACTAAGTTAAAATGTATGTCTGTTCGTGGAGTGAACAGCTTTTTTTGTTTCAATATTCTCGGTTGTTCTGTTCAGTAATTTTGGGGTTGGATTCTAGGGAAAAAAAAAGAGTAGGAAAAAGCACAGTTTTGGTTTTATGCTGTCTACCTTTAACCCTGTAATTCTCAATGAGTTTTGCTAAATTACTTTGACTTAAAAAAAAAAAAAAAGTGTTTTCTTGAGGTTTCCATAGATTAACTCTTTTTTAAAATTTCTTTTTTTTTCTAGGGGAGTTGTCTAACAATATTTCCTAAATAAATATTGTTATTACTTAATGTAACTAACAAAATAGCATGAAGGTCTTCAATGTTAATCTTGTTTACTTGGGGAAAGAAACTGGGGCTGTGTGACAGGATTTCCTGTAACCATTTCAGTTAGTGATAATCCCCCTCTTCTTTTTTTCTTTTTTCAGAGGTTTTCTGTATTAAATCTTTGCAGGATAGAAAGAAGAGATTATTAGTATCTTTTTTAAAAGATGAAGATAAAAATTGGAAATTGATTTATTCATCAAGGCGTTCTACTAGAATGAGCTGGAATGTGCGATCACAATTAATTGAAATGCCTGGAGGAGCCTTAAGAACACACTACTGAAAAGTCTTGTTGCTGCACTGCAGGACTTCTTTGCTCATCCTTGACTGAAGATCTGAAAACTCCTCTAAGAGTTAAGAAAATACAAAAAGGTACTTAAAACTGAGATTGGTCAAATTATAAAGAAAAAAAAAGGCTACTTTTAAAGTATTCTTGAAAGACTTTGGTAAGCATTCCAGAGTCATAAATTGGTGAGAACTTTTTATATAACAGATGTGATAAACAGATTAAAGGATACTATAATAGATTAAATCAGATTTTGGCCTCACAGTTATGCCTGTAGAATATGCATTCTGGACTGGCTCTACAGAAAAGATTTTTTCCCTGAGGTGCCCAGTAGAAATTAATCAACCTTGTCTTTGATTTCTCTGTTGAGGCCATTCAGAACCAGTTGCTCTTCTGTCTGGTATTTGCTATCTTTAAGATGATGAAAGGATAAAAATCATGTTGATTCCATGTTCATGTTTCACCAACTTGTGTAGGTGATTAAGGATCACAGAAAATTAATGACTGCTAGATATATTTTGGAATTAGCATTGTCCTCCTGGAACAGCTGCATTTACCTGGTTAATAAAAAGGCATAAGAAGAGAAGTGAGAAGTCAGATGGTTATGGCTGATCACGTGAAGCCTACATGCCCAAACTTGACTTCCAGATCTCCCATGTATGTGTGGTTTGAGCACACCAGTTAATGTTTTGTAAGCTACAGCTTTGTAATATCAGTGATGATGATATTTTTCCTATCTCTCTGGAGTTTCTGGGGGAATTTTGAGTTAAAAAGTTCTATCTGGAAATTACAAACAAAAATTTTCAAAATGCTGTGTGTTTTTAGCCAAATAAGAAGTAGTGATCCTTTATCATATATGTTTCTTTTCTGTCTAAAGCATTTTTAAAAAATTAAGCTTAAAAATACTACCTGGAAAATCGTGTTTTGAGTAAATAATCTACCTGTCTATACTCTTATTAATCACCACCTTAACTGCTAGCCAAAATTTCTATTTCATTTGATTATTCATTTAAGGTATTTAGTAATGTGTGTCACTCCTTACTACCAAAAAATAAAGAGGAACGTAATGTTTTTCTGCAAGTTGTATCTGGTATCGAAGAAAACTAATTCCTTCTTCAAAAACCATTTATTTCATACAGAAAGAAGATTTCTTTCAGCACTAGTGTGTCTAAGATGAATGACACTTTCCATCTCTGTATTTTGTTGGGCACCTAGGAATAATATAGACACCCAGCATCTGAGCTTCATGGGAGTTTTTACAGAGAAGCGCCTAAACAGAGTGAAAAGATCATTAACAGCCCAGATTTCAATCTTTATGCAGCTCAGGTATCACATGAGTAATTTGCTGTCCATAGCTTTGAGAAGCACAAATATAAAAGCTACAAGAGACAGGATAATGGTATCTTGGTGATTACGCTGTTTTTCTAACTACTTACAAGGCTTTTGCTTTCAGTTCTGCCTTAACAAAAAGATGAGCCTGAAAACAAGCCAGGTCCTTATTAAAAGCATAACATTTCCTAGCATGTCTAGTAAAAAAAAAAAAAGTCTTGTTATTCAGATTTATGTCTTTTGGCAGATTTATAAGGTGTTTATGTGTAGTGGATTTGATCCCATAGATAAATGCTAAATTCTTTGCTTAATTCCCTAAGTGTTAAGAAATTATGACTAAAAGAAGTTCTTGGTATTAAGATTGAATTCTCAGTATCTACACTTTTCAGGATCAAAAAAGGTGGAGCTTTTACCTTAATACAATAAGCATGTTTCACAACCACAGCTGGAAGGGCCAACCTTCCAGTGAGGAACAGGTGTGTTATGTGCTACATCAGTCCAAACTTTGACACACTATTGCTCTAGCAAACATACAATTTATCATTTTTTATTCTGACATATGTTCAGTGGGCAGTGGGATAAGATCATGAATTCCAGACAAGTAGCTGCTATAACGAGCTTTGTTATATGGAGGGATTTATTACAAGTGTCTGCTGAAATGATTTTAGATCATGGTAATTAAACCAGGATCAGCTATAAATGTTTCATCCAGATCCTTTTAGCTAAGAAGAACAATACTTCAGGGACTTACATTCTAAGCAATCTGGATTTCAGTAAGTATATGCATGTTCAAGTGAAATAATTCAGAAAGGGAGGATATGTAAAATGTATTAATCCTGCAATGTACTGCTTTTGCTCATTTGCCATGGGGGAACTGTGTCATAAGTACCTTTGGTAAAGGTTGCAGAAATCTTAGCCTAACCACATGGTTAAATGGGTACTTGGCACAAGAGATACTCAGAATGGCATAATAGATAGATTATAACATAACTTGCACTAAGGCTTTGCTACAGTCCTAAATTTCAGGGTTAATATCTTCCTTGTTTTACTATTTATTATTCTCTAAAGACATAAAGGTATGTTTTTAAATTCTACTCTTCTTGTGCAGTGACCCAAGTAACTGCTTTTCTTACATTTGGTAAACTTGAAGTTCTAGTGTAGTACTGCAAATAATGGAGAATCCTCCCTGGAATACCTTATTGTTTTGAAAAATTCATACATTAATCTGAATTCTCATATATGGATTTTCTCCTGATGTCTTTTTTATGGTATTTCTTTCCTCTTATTGTTGTCTATATGTCTAACAATAATGATGTAAACCATGAACATCTTCAATATGCAACTTTTAAATCTTAATAATTCTAGCACCACTTAGAAAAACGTGTGGGGGAAAAAGCATTCAAATGCCTTCATTGTAAGACAGTTTCAGTATTTCAAATAAAATTCACAGAGAAATGCACAATAGAGATGGCCACTAAGGCAACATAATTTCACCACAGTGTTATTCCATTTTATTTCTGTCAAACACTTGTATTCTTTATCATGCAAACAAATCAAGACTCTCTTCCTGTATGTAATTAAATGTTTGTCAAGAATTGCAGTATATAAAACATTTATTTTTTCCGTTTTCTTGTATTGATAAAAATCAAACGTCTACATAAGGAATGGAAGATACACATGATTCTGGCTAACAAGCATTTTTGACTTCAACAATACTAGCTTCAAAAACCTTCCCTTCACAGTTTTTACTGAAAAAATCATATCAGTAAATTATATCTAAAACATTGTAAACTATTCTGTATTTCTCCGTTCCGCTGCAAACCCTAAACTTTTCTAAATTTAGTCTGTGTGGTTGATAGAAAACATTCCTACTCCTCTCTCATCTAATACCATTCCTTGACATCTATCATTTATCTGTGTAAATAGACACACTTGTGTTAGTAACGGTTTCAGCCTACTATTTTGTGCTCTGCCATGCTAGGAATTCACAGAAATCCTGAAGTCATGGTAAGAAAAAAACATGTAATATCTCAGCTTAATCTAGTCCTCCATGTATGATTTTCCTGGTATGATGCTCTGGATGTCTCTACCAGTTTCTCAGTAAAGCCAGTTTTTGGTTTAGAAGCAACTGAATATGTTCTCTGTTAAAAGAAGATACTTGGATATCTTACATAGGTATCTTCCTATTATTCCCTGTGAAAGAATTATTATTATTATTATTATTAATTGTTGTTTTGTCTGTTTATGGTTCTCTAAATATCTCTAGAATATTAATGCAATTGTCTAGAGAAGTAGGAAGAAAGCCCTGATTCTCATCTCAGTGCAGTAAATGGGAATTTGGAGGTTTTGCTGATGCCATGATTTTTTGCCTTTTCTTTTATACCCCTCTTATATACCTTTTTATAGCTTTTTGTGTTCTTAGTGGGTTTTAGCCTACATTCTTAGACTTATTTTGTCAAGCTAGGAGACTAAACATCTTAGAAGCCTCATAGTTAGGGATCAGAATGCCCCAGACACCAAGGTCCTCTCCAGAACACATTTTGTAAACTAAGATAGAACCATCCAGGGGAAGGTTCCTTGGGAAGGGGGCTCACCAGAGCCTCTCACTGAGGAATCTGTGATAGATATGTTAATAAGTAACACCTACAATGTAAAACCCAGTCTTTTGTGGGTGTGCATTTTGGTGCATTCCACCTGGACGTGGTGCACCTAAGGATCCTTAAAATAAATACAGAGGTGGAACCCCTTTTTCCCTTCTGACCGTGTTTGATTCTGGATTCTAAGGCCAGGAAAAGGCATCACTGCGAAAATACAGGTTATATTTCTCTTAGAAGGTACTTTTATGGCAGGAAGAACATTGATAGTTGCTTAGTGATGAGATATTGGCCTGGGAAGGCAAAGGTACAGTCAAGATAAATAAAGCTGTGTAGTTAATTATAAAAATATACACAGCCATAACAACTCACAGGTACTATTATTAAATTTATAATTCTTCTTCTGAAGAATTAGAAATTTTTTTAAAATTCTGCTGTTTTAGAGGTAGTACATTTCTTCTTATAGCCTGCATCATCTGGTGAACTTTACAATCTTTGTAATCTTTTCTAAATTGATGTCACTTTAAACAGAGATATTTGTATTCGCAAGTTACAGTTATTAAGCGTTGCAAATACCAAGGCTCATAATATGCCCAGACTCCAAAACTAGGGTTATAGATCTAGAGACATTCACCATAAACTCAGTCATATTGGGAATTTTTCTTCTGTCCAACAGCTGAATACACATCAACACCTTTCTTACAAACTACACTGAGTAACAGATGAGCAAAAGTCCGGGCATTAAACTGAGTTAACTTCTGTTGTGCTGTTGATGGCACCAGTAACAATATTTATAATAACCAATGTTGATTGGTTATGAAAATACTCAAAAAAATCCATCAGGCTTTATGTCACCAGTGTGTAATATTATAAAACTTGCTAAGAATTGTCCAGTCACACTGAAATTGAATCTTAGTTTTTAAATATCTGTAAATATTTTGTCATAAACACTTTATATTTCAGCTAAAGCAATATGCTATTTCTTTTCTTAAGCAGTGCAAGTCACAAAATTTACTGTGCATGTTCAATGTGAGTGGAAACAATTGGATTTACAATGAGAAATACATGCTGGAGTTTGCAAGTGAGTTCCCTGAGATGTAAACTCTTTTATATATGGTAAACTGGGTCCCAACCTCTGTGTCAAATGCCACTGTGAATTATAATAATTGCAATTTATGGTAAAGACTAGAGTAAGGTTTGAAACGTGTCGGCACATATCATGAAGTAGAAATAAATTACAGCTTGTCAAAATTGACAGAATTCTGTTAGGTGCTTTCTTTCACTTTGACTGCATCAGACCTTTATACACCCAGCAATTAACTTTATTCCCATTAATATTCAGCAGTGTTGACAAGACTGACACAGTAAGACTCAGTTTGTATAAAAGCAAAGACAGTTTGATGTAGATTTATTATATTGTCTCATAATTCACTGTTGAGAGGTAGATCTCTATAAATGAAGAACAAAGCTATTGACTCTGGTGTTGACTTACTGTGCCAAAAAGGATTCTGATTTTCTGTTTCTCAAGGTACACAGATTTTTGTTTGGAAATAAACAGTAATTTTATCTAAAGCCTTAGTAAAACTAATATTAATAAACTGGTATCACCCTGTTTATTATTTCCATATATTCCCTGGTTCCCTAGATCTTTTTTGAACATTTAGAACAATTGTGATTATATGTAATGATAAACAAGGCAAGACATATATTAGAAGCATGATTTTAACTTCTCTCGAAAAATAAAATGTGTACTCTACTTCTACCCCTGCTAGGTTACGGCTTCACAAAAGGAAAAAATAACTTTTCAACTGAAGTGGGAAAATAAGTCCTGAAATCAAAAAAGTTGCACCAGTTGGTGTATCCATGCTATATTTCCTTACCCAACAAGGAGTTAAATCATGGGCGAGAGCAGGTTTCCCAGTGTTTAAAAGAAGCTTTACAGATGTTAAGAGATTTAACAGCTGCTCTTTTTAGGTTTATAACATTTACTCAAACTGCATTTACAGATGTGTTGGTGCACTGTTGAAGCAATTACACAGACACAAATTTTAAATTGAAGTACAGATGCAGGCTTTCATTTGATGCCACTTTACTTTCATAGCATATTTTATGAAATAATCGGGAAGCCCTAAATTCACCCTTACCTCAGGTATTTCAGCTATATAGATATTACATTACAGTAGTTGACAAAGTGACTTCTGGAGATGTTATTGCTGAGTGTGGCAACCTTTCTCAACAGGGTCTCTGAATAGGATGAAAACATTAAGAATTCAGACCAGCATTGCCTGTAAGTTTAAGCTGTTTTCTTCCCTGTTCTTTCACACTGAATCTGGAGACCTGGAGGAAATTTACTTGAAAGCAGTGTGTGTCACTGCTGTGTGATAACCCTTCTGTAGCTGCTTCAATATAATGAGATTGCAACACAGGAAAAACAAGAACATATTTGAGAGCACTCATAAATCCTACATAATATATTTTACTGTGTACTGGACAGAAAGGAGGTAAATGTCATGGCAGAATGATTAAAACCTATCTTATTGCTGTTACTTGGTGTCAGAGGGCTCTCCTGCAGCAAGACCAGCTGAGGACCAATTGAAGCTGCTCCTAAGCTGTTATAATGTACACCAACTGTTGTTGTCCTAATAATAAAGAAAATCTACTTAAAATCCATGATGCTTCTCCTTTCTCTTTTTCACTGTAGATTTATTTAACAGGGAGCTGAGTTTACTTTCTGTACCTTTTAAGGAACCTAAGTAGAGTTGGTCTACCCTTCAGAGTTAGCTTGAATGCTGCATCTGGGAGGTGCAGGTTTTGCTACTGATTTTGCTGTCCAAACACACAGTCCTCTTACCTAAAGGTGGAGGTGATTTTCAGCCTGGATGACCTCCCCTAAAGAAGAATTTGATATAGAGGGGACAGTGTTGGTGGCATTGGTCTTACCTCTAGGAACCCAGGATGAACATGAATTCTTTGCTCAAGGGAATTTTTCCTTTTGTTTCCCAGGCTGTAAGGCAAAATAAATATGTCAACACCCCTCATGAGTCTTTTCAATCTAAGGTGAAATTTGATTTTGACTAAACTGTTAAATTTATAAATAGTTTTGTGATTCATTATATAAATAAATGATGAATTTATTATTAAATTTCAGATAAATCCTTTAATACAAATGCTCACAAACTTATAGTTGTATTTATATATTTATATTATAAATTCTGCCTGAGATTGCTGTGATATCCTTTCATGGAAAAAATTTTCTTTCTATTTTTTAATCTCTCATTTCTTTGCTAGTATATCACATTTACCTGCTCTCATTTCTCCTGCTGAGTTTAATCATAATTTTTACCAGTGCTGAAGAACTTCAGAACTCACTCAAACTTGTTTGGAGATGTATGCTGTGAAAGTGAGATTTGCAGTTGTGCTCATAAAAGAGAGAGGTAGACAATTGCAGCCTTAGGCTCTCTGTTGAGTTCACCATACAAGTAATCCGTACAGCACCTAGTTGAAATGGAACTGTGGGAGCCAGCAAGAAAACTGGGGCTTTCTCTTGGCTACTTTGGAATCATTAGGAGCCACACTGAACTCTGTATGTGTTCTTGTCTGCTGAGAAGTGATTAGATTTTATCAACTCTTTTTTGAATGAGGAAAATTAACTGAACTATTGAATTATTACCAATGGTACACCTAGGGATAGGAACATTTATTATTATTTATCTCTCTTTTTTTTTCCTTTAATATGGATGTATGTTCACACCTGACTTCCAATGGCACTGTGAACATTTCTGATCATTTGAGGATAGAGACAACTTTCTGATATTCTCTACTTTGTCCAACAATCAGAAAAGTATTGATCCACAATGAAATTTTGACACAAAATGTCTTAAAATCTCAGTAGATATTTTCCATGTGCACAGAATAACAGAAGTGAGTTGCTTAGATGCAAATTCTGATCTCACAAGTTTCCTCTCTGAAAATGAAAGCCCTGACCATCCACTGAGAAAAGCAGCACAACCTTATTGCTCTCACAAATCTTGTCTTTGGGCTTTAAGGTCTCATTTTATGCCTGCATTTTGCAAATGTCACTTTAAGTGTCGAGTTCCACTTTGGGTCCAACCTCCCTGTGTCTCTTGGAGATTATGAGGAACTGAAAGACAGAAATATTAAGCATTGGACAAACCACAGAATCACAGAAGGGGTCCACTCCTACATCTATGGGTCCACAAGCAGGGTCATCCTAGAACTCATGACACAGGATTGCCTCCAGGCCGTTGTTGAATATCTCCAGTGGTGGACACTCCACATCTCTCTGGGAAATCTGTTCCAAATGCACAACTAGGAAAAAAAAAAAAAGAAAGATGAGTTGACAGGACTAAACTGCTCTCAAGTTTTCCATACTGTACTGGTTATTAGAGTAGTCCTTCTAAACTTTTCACTGCCTATTCTGTGCATCTTTTTTATAATTGTCAGAATAGTGCTGCCAAAAAATAGCTATGAAAGAAGAGGACTTTCATTTGGATTTTGCTCTAGTAGCAACATCATAGTGATGAATTTTGAGTGAATACAAACCCCACACTTTTTCATTGTTATCCAGCTGTTATGCCAACAGTGTTGCCCATATTGCAATCTGAAAAACATTGTTGGTATTCTGTTATAGTGTAAACCTTAGAGTATACAGTTTGGTTCTTCAAGAGTATCATCAGGAGTTATTCAGTCTTTCCTAACTTCATTAAAATTAAACCTTCATTTACATATTTGTATGTTGATTGTAAAACACTTCAACTGTTTCAGTTTTTCTCAGATTTTCCAGCTCTAATCCTGTCTTTTGGGATTTGAATGATTGCCATAGCTTTCTAATTGTATTCACTCCCTTAACTACAGCACCTGCCTTAGAGCAAATTTGTGTGAGAATTGTCTGCCTGGCTGCTTTCTTTTCCATATCAAGGTAAGTGCAAAGTAACAGCAAGACAGACCTTTTCGTAACTTTGTCCCTGCTGCTTGATGTTATGCAGCTTGGTTCACCTGTAGAATGGTAGTTCTCATTTTTGTGATTTCCTACTGTCAGTGTTTGGGTATGGCTATTGTAACAAATCATCACCAGCTTTTTATCCGTTCCTCCTTTATCCATGATGCTCCTTTATCATCAGGATATTGTTGGCTAGAACTTATTTTTTTTTAGTAGCAAACTGATTAAGCTGTAACTTAGTTAAATTTCATAAACCACAAACTGGCTGCAAGCCTGGAAACACTGAAACTTTTGCCTAATTGGAATCAATTGCTTCTCTGTTTATACTGGATTACAATGTTATTGGCTCAATTTAGTTTGTGGGAAATAAATTGTTGGTGGTTTGGCTGAGCAGCTGTAACAATGAAAAAATGCAATAAAAAAAAGATGTGAAGATAACAGGCACAGCCTGTTTAGCATTGCTAAAGCCATTGACATTATCATGGAGAAGTGGCTTAAAGCCAAAAGAAGCTCATTTGGACAAGATGGAAGAGAAGAATTGTGGAATGTTACTGAACGCTGCAGAAGCAAAAGATATGTTTATGCTGCTGAATTGGCCCACCCTCTGTTTATTGCCAGGGTCCTAATCTACTATTGTTCATTCTACAGCAACGTTAATGTGCACGCAAGCTCTGTTCTGGGAGGGACTAAATATTTCTCTTGAGGGGAAATCCTACCCATGTGGTCTCTGTTGCCATAGAGTATGCTGATTTCTTAACCCCTCAGTGTGCACCAAGAGTGTAAGACATGCTAGCTACCCTTAAAGGACCTCTTTGCATGGGTTTGGAGAGATCTTATTATATTTGTAAGAGTATTAAATCCATATGCCCATCCCCTCTGTAATGTTATAAGAAGAAATCTCCATCAGCCCCAGCAAGGAAGAATTTCTAGCAGCTCACTAAAGGAGGCAAGCTGGCTTCTTGTTTCCCTCTTCATCTCATCAGTACTTGATAGAACTCTCTTTCCTGCAGTCCTTTAAAGTTCTAGAGGAATAGGAGCACTGATCTCAAGGCTCTGCCTTCTGGCTTAAACCTATATATGCTTGCCAGTAGCTGCTGTATCATCTTGGACCTCTTTTGGTAGTTCTTCTCTAGGGCTGCAAAGTAATAGATATATCTGGGCTTAGGCAGTCTCTTAGACATTTGCAAAGTTTACTCAGGGTTGGCTGTGGGGCATCTGTTGCGTGTCACACACATTGCTTTCTGAACAGCAGTGCAGTACATCATGTGTTAACAGGCATATCATGTCATCAAACACTTCCAAGAATTGGTGTGCTTGGTTTTTTTTAACTCCAATTACTGATAGTGGAGAAGCTTGAGGTCTGAATGTTTTAAGACTAGCTATTATAGCAAAATGCAGAATTTGGCATTAGTAGGCTGCCTACTAGAAGACCTGCTGACAGAACAAGGCAAGTGCAAGAGAAATCTTTCTCACCCAGGCTAGAAAGATCTGGGACAATAGAGACAGAGGTGGAGAGAGAGCTGCAGAGAGTGCAGAAAAAAAATATTACCTATGTGGAGGTGGCCTGGAAGGCAGTGTGGTTCTGCTTCTACACATGGCATAAAGTCTTTCTTGAGGCAATCTGGGCCAAGGGGTGTGGATGGCTTTGAGTGCAACAGTGCCAAAGCCATCCCTGAGGACCTGCCCTCTTGCTGCCAGGCAGGGTACTCACACCTGACCTCTCTCCCTAGATTTGCTGGATTAATGGAGTGCAGGTCTCCCTCTGATGGAAAACTACCATTTTCCAGAAAAATAGGAGTGGTATATATCTGACAAGAATGTAGTAAACCAGGAATCTTTGGCTGTTACTGACTATGGGAAAAAACCTCAAAAAACCAACAACAAAACCAAGAAACAATCTTCATCTCTGGTTTGAGCTCTCAGCTGAGGAAAATCAGACACCCTTACAACAGGACATACGTGCTTCTTTGCTTTGCTTCGCTATTGACGCAATGGTGCTTTCAGATTTCCTAGGTTTTAACCTTAACCTTAAAAAGAAACCCAAGCTGTTGAGGTTCTTTCAAAGCAAAACATAAAGTAATGCAAACTGTGTTTGCAGACAGACTGAAACCATGACTGCAATGTATGAGCATTTCCCATCTGTCATTAACCTCATTGTGATATTTAGCTCTAAAGCCCGATGATGTTCTGTTAGCAACCATATTCACTGTCTTAGGAGTGATTATTTTAGTGTACATACCACAGAAGGAAAGGAGGCAAAACTGTTGGGAGATATGGAGACTTTTTCATTGAATAAAATAGAGAGGGAATGAATGAATTAGGACAGAAAAAAACATTAAGCAATTGACAAAATATAATAGGGAAAGAAAAAGTAAATAAAACTGTAACCTGTAAAATGAACCCTTTTCTCATTGGGATCTTGCATGTCACATAAAGACACTGTACAAAGGTAACTACAAAAAAATCAGTTTGATATTTTTTCTTAATCACTAGGCTTGTTACAGGTATCATAAAGTGGTTCACTAGGAATTGAGAACAAACCTGAATTCATCTGTAGCTCACAGGAGACTCAACTATCCCCTTAGAAAACATTTAACATTCTTGTCCAAGTCTATCTGACACACTAACACTGCAAAAAGTCTTAGGTTCCCCCTGTGTAAGGTAATGTGGTGGTTTGTGAACTCTGATTTTAGATCAGAGTGTCAGTTAGATGCTGACACTATTAATTGCTCATATGTTGAAAGATGCAGAAGATATATTTATCAAAAGTTTTTATCCATGCAGGACAGACCTGCCATTCACTCTTGAAATTCCACCCACCTAAGCAAAAGTATTAGAGAAAAAAGCACTGAAGAAAGCTTAGGAAGGGAGGGGAAAGTGCCTCCTTTTAGCTCTCTTCAACTTCCTGAGGAGAGGAAGTGGAGAGGGAGGCACTGACCTCTTCTCCCTGGAACCCAGTGACAGGAAATGTGAGACTGGCTGAGCCAAGGGAGGTTTGGACTGGATGACAGAAACCATTACTTTATCAAGAGAGGCAAAACACTGAAAGAGGCTTCCCAGACAGGTGGTTGATGCCCCAAGTCAGTCAGTATTTAGGGGATATTTGGGCAATGACCTTACTATGTGCTTTAACTGTTGGTGAGTCCTGATCTGGTCAGGCATTTGGGCTAGAGGATGCTGTAGAACCCTTCCAACTGAAATAGTCTATCTAGTCTATTCTGTTTTGGGGGGCAGGGTTGGGATTTTCAGATTTTCCTTTTCTTTCTGAGACATTTCCTGTTTTCTCTGTAAATGACTACTGGAATTCTTAAATCCAAATTTGGCCACTGAAATGAATACACCCGTTTTCCCAGATGAGAATATAAATAATGGATATCCATCAATTTTCAACTGTATCAGATGCAAGTATGATCATCAATACACAGTGATTTGATAACACAGTGGTTAAGCAATGCATTTTCATTGCACATTTTTATTGGATGGATTTTTTACAAAAATTGGGGAGGGCTTTTAATATTACTGAGTAGCATCTTTACAATACGTGTAAAGCAGGCAAATACATGTGCAATACATCTAAATGGTAATAAAGGTGTGACCAAGAAATCTGAGTCATTACTTCAAATATCAGTTTGAACACTTTTTGTTTCCAAATTCTAATGGATAATTTGCCAACAAAGATGTCAGCTTTCAAAGTACTGTAGGAATGAGAGTACATAATCAGATAAATTACGTGCATTTTTCTAACACATTCTCCCTAAACTGATTTAATTTGCAGTAATTGAAAGCTTCTTTTCTTTTAATAACTTGTATGGAGATGTACTTTATGTGTTGGTTCTAGTGCCTCTGCATTTCAGCAGCTGAGGGATAAGTCTCTAACATGACACTGCCACTCTAACAGTTATTGGGAAAAAGGAAAAAATCAGAAAGCATCATGAAGCCCTTCCTCACTTGTCTCCCCTTCTGCCTTTCTTCCCCTTCAGCCAATTAACATGCACTGGAACTTGCTAAATAAATATAATTATATAAATATCTATATCTATATTGACTGCTTGAAAAAGAAATTCAAATTAGGAAACTGCAGATAGATTCTAAACGTTCTGCAAAGAATTTACTTAGTACCTATTTAAGAAATTGCTGCTTGGGACAAAAGTGACACCTTGTCTGTTCATTATTTACTTTTACATCTTCAGCTGTGCAACTTGTAACAGGGCCCTAGAGATACCTGGATATTCTGTCACACATTTACTCAAAACCCTTCAGCCCACTGAGAATGCTCAGTTTTGTAAAACCATGTTTTATGAGATTGTTAGAAATAGCTTTTGACACAGAGAGGACTCACACTTGCTAGGTGGGACCTGTAAGAAACTCAAAAGCAAAACACAGCGTGACACAAATCCTCCCCTGTGTGGCTGGCTCACCTTCCTCCTGTCCATGCTGCCCCAGCTGGCTGGACAAACTCTGGTGCTGTTGCAGCATGAGGGCAGAGCTGACAAGTGGAAACAGGTACCAGTCCAGCAAATGAATCATTCCTGCTCTGCAAGGTTTAATGGGATGGTCACTGGTGGGATTGGGCAGTCAGCACATGCACTGTCCTTCAGGAAAAGATGTATTTCTCTTTCTATCCTTGTTGTGATTTATGATGTGGTTCTTTGTTCTCTTGGCATTTTAAATTTCTTCGTTTGTAGTCAGGAAACTGCTGTGTCAAATAAGTGAGATTATCTGTTGCTGTTAAATCAATCTGGAATGTAAAAATTAAAGGTACCCTTTATTAAAAATTGCTAGCCATTACAGTGGGTCTGCCAAAAGATGTGGGGCAGTCTTTCATTAAAAAAATTAAAAATAGAATTTTAAAATGTTCATTTTCATTCAGCACCCAGCACATCTTACATCAGCATATATTTACTAATTCAGAACCTATTAAAATCAGGAATTTCCTTTGTCTTGTCAAGTTTTGGATTACAAAGGTCAGTAACTGGGTTTTATCACAAGAGGAGATTTTAAAATGTAGATAATTTAGACCTTTTTTTCAGTTTTCATCAATTAGCAGTAATAAATGAAAAAGCGTTTTTCTTCCCATGAGGACATAACTGCCTTTCTTTTTTCTCAGAACTTGTTCTAATTAAAAACTCCACCATATTTTACATTAATTTATGAATTTATATTAATTCTTTACAAACTTTTTTATGTAATAGCCCTGCTCATTTTGCATGTGTGTAGCAGCTGAATCACAGTTTATCAGATAGGAAGGAACATGGGATTTTTCCAGCTAAAGAAGACTAGATCTCTGTGGTTCATTGGTTCTTGTCTTCAGGAAAGAGTCGGTCCTGGAGAGCAGAGGAATTGCAAATTTTGCAAACAGCTTACAGGAAAAGATTAATTGTCACTGAAGAGAAAAGTGAGAGGACATTAAATAATAAAATCCTCTCAGTAGTCTGGCATTAGGGACACCTGCTAGTTGCAGGATGAGAATTGCAAGTAATGTTACCACTAATTTTTTTTTTCCCTGCAGACTGAAAGCTAATAAAGTTTAATTTACTGTTTCTCTCTGGTTTAACTCCTTTCTTTATTCTAGTTTCCACTAGTGGTCCTTTTACTTTCTTTGCATATTTTTATTGTACAAAATTTTAATCTTCGAAGGGAGCCAAGGACTAGAAATTTTTGAGGTTTTCTGATGTATTTCTTTCCAGGCAAAGAATGAAACTCTCTTAAGTCAGCACTGTTAAAACAGCCCCAGTTTGTAGAATAATAAATCATATAATAATTTAGGTTGGAAGGAAACTCTAAAGATCATCTAGTCCAACCCCCCTGTAATGGACAGGGATATATTCAACTAGGTCAGATTGCTCAGAGCCTTTTAAAACCTGACCTTGGATTCTCCCAAGGATGGGGCATCTGCCACATCTCTGGGCAACTTGAGGCTGTGCTTCCCCACCCTCATATTAAAAATAATTTCTTCTAAATCTATCATCTTTTATTTTAAAAGTACTAACCCTTGCCCTATTGCTACAGGCCCTACTAAAAAGACTGTGCCCATCTTTCTTAGAAGCTTGATTAAATATTCCAAGTCTGCTATAAGGTGTCCCAAGACCTCTCTCTTCCCCAGCTTTCTCAGCCTTTCCCACAGGAGAGGTGCTCCAGCTCCCTGATCATTTTTGTGGCCCTCCTCTGGACCTACTGCCATGGGTTCACAGTCTTCTTAAGCTGGGGTCCCCAGGGCAGAGGGGAGGAGCAGAATCCTCTCCCTCACCCTGCTGGCCACACTGCTTTTCATGCAGTGCAGGGTAAGATTTAGTGGAAACACTAAGTGCTGCCTTGCTCAGGAAGTCATTTAAGGATGTGCAAGTGAGCAGTGTCATAAATAGGTCTTTGTAATTTTTGACCATTAGGCAAAACATAAAAACTCATCACCTGTCCCTTATGTCGTCTTTTAGTGTTTTATGTAAATTACAAACAAGTAATTACAGTAGATTTTCAGAAGAAGGTGCAGAGTGGTACAAAGCCTTGCTACATAATTTGAACATTCTGATTTATATCAAATATGATGTGTCTGTGAATAAGAAGACTAACAGGCTAGCAAATGATGTCCACTCTGCAACTAATCTCTACAGGTTTTTGTTTTGTTCTTGCTATATCTAAAAGAACTTTTAAGTAAACTACACAAAGGAGTAAAAAAATGTAATTTGGATCAATTGTAATTTTAGATATAAGAAAAATGAGAAAATCTTAGGACACTTAATTTTTGTAGCAAAAAGTTATGATGATGTAGTTAGAGTTTGCTGATAGGAATTATTTTTCCTGAGTGCTCTTCTGCAACCACACATCAAGCACAATAAAGTTACTTCTATTCTATTGAATATTTGCTTTTGTCAAATGTTAATAGAGAGGTTCAGTTTCAATCAGTGTAAGAAGCTTTTAGATCCAATGGATTTCAAGGATATTTTCAGTTTCTCTGTCAGTGGAAAGGTATGAATCTCACTGGGGCCTTGAAATAGCTTTAGGAAGTTTTTGTTCAAATCTTTGTGCTTTGAAAAGTTCTTTGTATTCAAAATGTCACATCTTGAGATCTGTTCATTTTGCCTTTATTTCTGTCACGTACTTTTTCTCCTCTACAAGGCATACACAATGGGAACAATTGCTGGAACATGAGAAAATTTGAGCTAGGATTTCAAAATGATGAGACCAAAGTGAATCCGTCAAAACAAAAGCTTTGAGACCAAACTAAACACATTACAAGCTTGATAATGAGTATATGTTGTTATGAATAACCACTGAGAATTCTCTGAAACTGTATAGATGGTGTTTCATGTTTGCTGTTGTGAGTCATGGATAACAGCAGGACCTCTGACATTGCATTAAGCTGACACATTTGTTCAGCTATTGTTTACCAACTGTCCTGCATATCACAGCCCACAGGAACCCAGGATGGTCATACATAATTTTGTGCAGTAAAATGCTGGATTTGCATTTGAATCCTGTACAGACTTTTTAAAATTTTTAATAGACTAAATATTGTTTGTCTTTCTGAGTATGGGTATGAGAACTGTTTATCTGACTGACCATCTATAGCCAAACATCTTTTGAGATTTTTTGACTGGAGTCAATCTGTTGAAACTTAATCTACAGTTCTGAATCACAAAGACTTCTTTTTAATAGGGATGTAAATCAGACAAAAAAATGGGAGCAACTGGAGTTGAAATGGAAATGCATCAGAGCATAAATAATCTGCTTTTCTGGTTAAACTGAGCAATGAGAATTTTTCTACACCAATTTATATAGAGAAATATTTGGCTATGTAAAAAACGAGACACAAAATGTTCTGAAGGTGGTAATAGATAAAATCACTGTAAAGAAACAGCATTGAAAAGAATAAAAAAAAGAAAAGTTCAAGTTTAACAGAGTTCTGAAGCAACTCAGCAAGATCTTGGGTATCATGACAGACACTGCAGTGTAAACTTTTTCTTGTATAATGTTCTTGTTTCATGTATAAATGGAAAAAAAAATTGCTAGCAATAACATATGAAAGATAAGTTCAGGTTTATTTCAGACATCTAGTTTTCTGTTTCTTAAACTTCCCCTCAACTTTTCCCTTTATTTTAATATGATACTGCATAAGATTTTGTCTATCAGTAGAAAGACAATCAAAATGTTATAAATAGCATTTTTATGCTGAGTTTCCCACTCATGACATATCTATGTTTGTGTGGGTGGATTTCTTGTCAGATCTGGATTTAATGTGGCTATGAATCTTATCTCAGATTAGCTGTCATTTAATGAATCTGTAATATGATGATTTTTAGGAGAAGCTTTTAGCTTCTCTGAATACATAGCAGCATACCTTTAGAACAGTCTTTTAAATGATGCTGAACAAGGACACCAAATGTGTTAAGAACTGGAATTTATGGTGTGCAAGCAGATAAAGGATGATGAAGTTCTGAATGTTAGATGACAGAGGGAAGAAAATGAACCTCCAGGAAGGATCCCTTGCTATCCAGAAGTCACAGATCTAAGTCACTGTACCTACAGTGGATAACAGTACTTAGTGTTGTCTACCCAGGAACTGCAGAGTGCTTTGTTAACACTGTGTGTTGTGTTTTGACACAAGTGTTGAGAGCTCTAAATATATGAATTGCCTGTGTTAGCACCATTAACATAGAATATTCAAATCTGTGACACTTTCTATAAGAATGAAATCTTGCAGAATTGAAAATGGGATAGTACAGAATCTCAGCTGCTGGTCCTTTAAAGTTCTTGCTGTCATTCTACATGTACAGACATATGAAAAATTAGATATCTGCAAATCCATTAATCAGTCAATCAATCAATCAATCATTTTTAAGCATTTACTTCGGGGGGGGGTCCTCCATTATAGCAAAAGGATAGGGTTTTTTCTTGTTCCTTTCTTTTAGATTAATCATACACAAAAAGGTCAAAACTGATCCATGTGACACAGGTTCATGTGCATATCATTATTTCTTTATTTTATAGATTTCAGAAGATTTTAATATGATTATAAGTCCATTTTCATTTCCTTATTTGACAATGTGGACCAAAATTAAGATTTCTTTTAGCAATTAGCTAAAGCAGGAAAGCAAGTAAGGATAGAAGTATTGACAAGCAGCCTTAGAGAAAGGCATATGTGCTAGAGAGGCTTAAAATCAATGGTGGATAGTCCTGTGCATGTCATCCATTGCACTTCTATTTATAGTAGAATGGTTTCAGACCATGATAAAACTTTTTCCAGACTTACTCCTACCTGATCCTGATCTCTAAATTAAGGAATTGAGTATATTATGAAATATATTCTCTTGCAAATGTGGCATGCTCTTTATCAGTTTAATTATTCTTCTTTCATATAATTTCATTTTATCCTACCCTAGAACTGAATGATGAAAACTAAGATTACAGATCTTTGGTCTTTGCTGGCTTTTAAAGAAGCTAGGAGGTTTTTTAAATAATGAATAAAAGTTTACTAGACTAGTGTGGATAAAATCTGACTCAAGAAACATCGACGTTTAAATAACCCAAGGAAAGCAAAATCAAATAATAAAATTAGAGGCTTTTTCAAATACTGGCATCATTATTTTACAGTACTACAAGTACAACTCAGCCCCATCAGAAGGCAAGGTTAGGTTCTAGAAGATGAGCTACATATGTAATCTTTTCACCAACTGCAGATATAAGTGTTATTGGAATCTAAAACCAGCAAGGAACAAAAGATCGTTTATTAGAGAGTCACTGACAAAAAAGTGCAGATACAAATCTTTTGTCTGATACAGGTGCACCCCCCAAGCACTATCATTGAACAACATGCAGCATGCTAACCACAAGGAAGAGCTGTTTGCATTGGTAGACTTATAAAACATGAGCATGGCCACCACAAGCTTTGAAGGCACAGATCATCAATTATTGCACTAATTGTTTGTTCTGCTTGTGTCTCAGGCTAAAAGAAAAGAGTCACTGAAGCAAAAATGAGACACAGAGAATTACAACCTCAGTGACAGTTCAGTTTCACCATCTCATTATTCATTACTTGTTTTGCTGTGCATGTGTGACTTTAAGTTGGGTGGACTCATGTATTCTCAAAGATGCACACTGTGCAACACTGGAGAAATCATTATGTACATTATTCTGCAACTCCAGGCATGAAAGCTTTTTCTTAAAGTTCTGCCAGCTTCTTTCTCAGCTTTTGTTTCCAACTCAAGTAAAAAATACCAAAGGTACCAATTTTAGGGTTTGGGTATCTCTGTTTAGATTTGAAATCCAGGTGCTAGCAAGAACATTTCTAGGAGGAAAATACTTCCATCTGAACAAGGGCATCTTGTGACACAACTTAGAAAAAAGATTTTTTTTCAAGTCATAGCTCATTTGTTCTCTGAAAATGACCCAATTGCAAGATCTTAATAGTAATATTGCCCAAATGGAATAGTGACCTAAGAACGTTCAAAAAGGACGTAGCATTGATAGTAGAAACTTCCTTAAGTTTCATGACCAAGAAGAATAGTATGCAGACATGAAATTTAACATTCACAAAATATACTTCACCTTTTTTCCTAATGTTATAAGAGGTAATTTTCACAATATAATATATTAGAAACATTATAATATATACTAAATATGCAGAAAAGCAGTAATAGTGCTCTGGTAGCAGACTTGTCTGCTTTGCTCTCTCGTAGCTGGAGAACTGTGCTCCTTCACTATCATGTTGATATCATGGTCCTACACGAGCAGTGCATCACTTTGCCTCCTGGCTTCTATCATTTTTTTAAAATTATACTTGACTTTGAATCTTATGGACTTTTTTTAATTCCACAAAAATTGGTCAATTAGATTAAGTCTTTAAGTAAACATACCTAACTTTACAATACCTGTTTCAATGACTATGATAGAAAGATCAGAGTTTATGGGAACTCTTCTGTAGGAGACTCTTTCCCTCTCAAAAAAGCCATTTTTTTAAAAGCAAGGATTCTTTCTGCTGATTTTTATTAAATGAATGAAAGCCTGAATTTCAAGAGTCAGTAGTGATACTTCTGTATATAGAATCTTTTTAATTGTCCCTTCCTAGCACTAAAAACACTTGCTTGAATAATATCTGAAAAACATAAGTTCTATCATATTCAAATTGTATTCAGCTTCCAAAGTGTGAAGAAAATATTTTCTTGCCTTTAAGGTCCTGTCATTTCCTTGAAGAAAAGTCTTTAAAATGAATTTTTAATTTAAAGATATAGTATTGCAAATATGCAAAAATGTTATGTTCATTTGGTTTTCATTTCAATTCAGCAATTATATCAAGATTTTAAATGTGTAATTCTTTGAAATGTTATATTCAGTGTATATAATTGAATTCTGATTGTACAGCTCTAACTATGGATTACATAAACCTTTTAATGTATAATTTAGTTTAAAATAGTCCAAATAACAGACATACTCGTGACCTATGTATTTAAAGAGATACAAGAATTACATTCAATAATAGCCTTACATTTTATCATATATAATTGTTTGGCAATATGAGAGGTATTACACATCACTTAAATGTTCAGAAAGAATTCATTATTTGAATAGGTATTATTTCTTCTCTTTTTATGACAGTAAGCTAAACTTTTTGACAATGTACCTACATTTCAGTTGTGAATTGGAAAACAATCCTACAATTATTTGAAAGACTATTATTCTTTAATATTCCACATTTCAAAATGATGTCCAAGTATGAATGAAAACTCCAAGTGGAATGTCATTTGCAATACACACCCTGATATATTAGGTGATTATTTTGTATTTCTCAGTACTATTTGAGGCAAAAGGTAGGGGTTTTTTAAATGCACAGAACTAAATGACATGGATCAAAGTGTTGACAGACCAGTCACACTGCATCAGACCAAAGTTTCTGGTCCTCTTTATCTGCTTCAGCCTGGACCTGCACAGCAGCTGGGGTTCCAGGCAGAGCCTGCTGCTGCTGCGTCCAGGCCAGTCTGAGAGTTCTCCATCACTTGTCAAAAGCCCTGAGCAGTCAATGGCAACTGTGAGAAGAAAGTCTGAGATGGTTGGCTGCTCCTCCAGGAGCACGGTTGGAGTCTCTGGACCAAAGGTACCTGTGGTGTGCTGGTAGCCATTCACTGATCTGAAGGGGAAAAGAGGACTGGCTAAAGCGGTGTTTGTGGAAAAACAACAGGCAAACATGCATCCTCATAATTCCCTTCTTACAGCGTCCCAGGCTGAAATCCCAGGGATTTCCTGAGCATGATGCAGTTTGTCACTGTGGTGTGGTTTGGCATTTACAGGAGTGTGAACATGCTGATAATAGAAAGTTTGTGGAGGTGTCTGTGACAGTGTTGCTGGATCAAAGAACTCTGCAAAACAGAGAGCAGTGAGTAAAGAGAAAGCTTATTTTTGTGTTTACAAATTTGGAAGTTCCAAGGAAAAACACTTCATTTTTACTGGAGTGCACTTCATTTTGAAGTCATCCTACTCCCGTAGGCTTGTATTAACTCAGTAAATATCATAAATAGCCCTTAAACATGATATTATACAATGTAATCTAGATTGTCCTCTGGGTAAAATAAATGTAAGGTTCTCATGTGTATGTCATAGTAGTAGTAATTCTAAGCATAATTTATCAGCATCAACTTAACACCTTTTACCTTCTGATAATTGTACATTTGAAAAAAGAAGCATACAATAGCAGTATAGGACATACAAGTGATAATGTTTACTTTTCCAATGAAATGCCATGCTGTAATTTTTTTCTGAATTTCCTGAACAGTAACCCTGTGTAAGATTGGGAAAAAAAAAAACCCCAGAGAAAATATTTTTATTAATCTCTTAAACATAATTTTCTGAGAAAGTCTAGCTCCTCACAGTTTTGCTATACTGACTTGTAGTTTTGTGGTGAGGGTCAGGGTGGTAAAAGCCAAGTGACTTACACCAACCTTATTTAATTGCACTCAAATCCAGACAGTGGCTATATCTGTAAAAAATATCTGTTCATATAAACCCACAGAAAAAAAATTCTTAAAGTTTGTATATACAAGGAGAACATTTTTATTCACTTTCTAGTGGACCATTTTATGACACTCCAGGAGATAAAGACATGACAGAAAAAGAAAAACTGACAAAACAAACCCAGAGAAAATCTAGGGGGTTTGCTAGTAAACAGGAAGCCGCACTTATGCAGGTTTCCTACAAAATTACTGTTCTGCCTGTTTACCTTTAAGTACATAATCAATGCTTCTGGGTGCACTAAGTCAAACATGACAGACTAGTCACACTCTGTAGCCAAAATTTCCAGTAGTGTTTGGGACTGAGAGAGTTGTTTTCAGTAGCTAAAAGTGAAATTTCCACACTTTGACCATGACAGCTTTTTTTCATTACTGAGTTGCAAAGGAACCCAAGTTCCCAAATAGGAATGGGAAATAATTGTGCAGAGAAAGGCAAATATTCTGTTTTTCACCTTAAATGACACAAAAGTAAAAAAGAAACGATGGTGATTGAGGGGTATAGGCAAGAAAAGGAAACTGGTATAAGATCAAACCATATTTAAAAGCAGGAAGCATCTCTGTGTTTCTGTAGCTGTTTCCCCAGGCAAAGTATTCAACTCGTCTGAATCAAATATTGCTAAATATTCTGAAAACTCTTTCCAACTAGAAATGGGCAGGTGCCATATTATTTGAAGCAGATTTCTATTAGCATACAAGTGGGCACTTTATAATGCCTCCCTACTCAGTGTGAACCTTGCAGATATCATTACTTTCTATTTATCATTTTGCTGATGGGTTCCTGCCAAACATTTTAATGACTTTTTAGCATGCTTCAGAATTCCACTCCAGCATGCAATACAATGAAAACATGAATGAAGCAGTGAAAAAGAGTGAATATAAAGTGTAAAGAACAAAATGAGAATATACACTACTTAACTTTGCTTAGTCTATTTAGAGTATTTTCTTACATAGTTGACTTTTAATTGTCCAGCCAGCAAGTGAACAATTTACATATTGTGTGTCAGAGCTTTACAAATAAATACTTTTTCTTGGTTTGCAACATAATGAAAAATAACATAATAAGGTAATAATAAAAAAACCCCAACAACCTGAGAATCACAGAGTGACTGAGGTTGAAAGAGATCTCTGGAGATTATCTTGCCTGACCTCTCCATTCTCCACATTGAGGCAGAAGTCTGGAAGAAGTATATTCTACACTCCCCCCATTAAGTGTTCAAACCCATTTCACTGGCTTAGGAGAGCAGTACTGCAGGCAGCTGGATTTAACTTAGGGATATTACCAGTGTCATATGGACTAAATGATCTTTTCATCACTGTTAAAATTTGTTGAGCCATTAAGTATAATTGATTAAGGTAGTGAACCTGGTATGTTCCTAGTATGTCAAATGTCTTCATTTAAATTCCTTTACTCTATGTCATTAAATAATTTAGTAGTGCCTGCAAAATAGAGCAAATAGGTCAGCACAAGAAATATGATAAATAGTCCTTACAGTGCAATATAGTGGACAGAATATATTGATGAAAACTCTGAAACCCTCAGGAAGGGCCTGAGTTTTTCCATGTTGCTTATAAGATACAATAATTGGACACCTAACTGAATGAAAAACTATCATCAATAAAACAAACCATTATGAAGTGTTTATGACACTCTGAATATGAGATGCTTAAAAAGATCTTTTGCTTGTGTTTGAAATTTAAACACAGGGTTTCTTCTGTTTCCTTTTAACTTGACTGCTAATTTTGAACCAAATTTCCTGAATAATGTCATTGCCTTGATTGTGGTTTGAAATAGAAGTATATTTTACTTAGAAGTTATGTCATTCTTTAATTTAAAAGTTTATTAATGTGTTTTTTTAATTATATGCCATTGTAATTTATTATTATTTCTCACCTGCATTATTTTTTGGTTGCTCTTAGGGGTATGATTTTAAGTGTACAGAACTTGGCTAAAGGAAATCTTCTGCCATGGTTTTAGTAGGCCTGAGTTTTTTCACAGTTTCAGTTGCCATCATTCAAGAACAAAAGTAGCATTCAAACATTCACAGTGTAAAAAATAATAGTGAAGATAAAACTCTAGAAAACCAAGACTGGTCTTGTTTCTGGTTGATTTCTGTGAATTTGAAACACTGACCTGGACATTTCATAAGCATATTTAATATTTCTGCATAGATTAAGTAAATAGCATTTAGGTGTAGTTTTTTGACATTTCTAATTGCATTCTTGTCTGTAAGCAGTCCATTCTGTAGTCAAGGAAAGGAAGAGAACTTAACCTTTCTTAAAAATATCAATTTTTTTTATTTGGGGTCTATAAACATCAGTACTGCTCTTTTGCAAACATTTTCCTTTTATATTTTACTGCCCCTTCTTTAACTTATTTGAATTCTAGCTTTTCACAGCACATATGTCTCTGATTTACCACAACATAAAATGGTCTTTACCCTGCCAGTAGGGCAAGAATTATACCATTTAAAAAAAAATTACTTCTGCAATGAAAGAAATGAAAGAAAATACATCAAATGGCAAAATAAATACTGATAGAATTCAGACTAAGAGACAGCACACAGAAATCTTCAGTGTTGTACTTCTGTTAGATTTAGATGAATTCTGAGGTTATTATAAACCAAATCTTAAGGCTTATTAGAAAGTAAAGCATAGCATCCCCAGTTCATCATATGGCACAGCTTCACAGAGAACACAAGCTTTTCAGTAAATACACTGACTTTTGCAAACTGTAAATCATCTGCGAGCCACTACTGTTCTACTAATTACAGCAAGAAGCTGTGCTCATTAGCTGTTCTCATCTGGTTCACTGCACGAGCTAAATAGGCCGTAAATGAGCCAGCAATTATTGCTGTATTGCTGCTACCAGCCCTGCTCAGATCAAAATATCTTCACCAAATGTTGTGCTTCTTGGTATTATCACGTTAAGAATTTCACAATTTCATGTTGAAGCAGTTAATTGGGAGGTTGTTCTTGGAAGATGGAGGAGCTTCTATAACTTCCATGAATGACTGCCTCTCATAAGTATCTTCAGCCCATTTATGGCAGCCTCTTAAACCAGGCAACTACATGAATACATAAATATTGTACTTGATGCACTAAGAAAGAAAATGCACACCTTGCTATTCATCCCCAGTTTTCTTCTAACAGTAAACCTTATTTCTATTGGAGATTTAAAATAATTAATTATGAAGGAGAATCTTTATGGTCTTCGTAACAGTGTGATAAATTAGTTATATGAGAGGTTTTTAGAGGAGTATATACTGCATTAGGTAAAAGAGAAAAAACAAATTAATTGTTGTATTCCCAGGGTCATCTTCTACAGGAAGATTTTTAAGAATACAACCTGTATGCCAAGCACAGCCTGTATGTCCCATCCAAGTGGCATGCAGATGAGTTTTCAGATGGGAACGTGTGCTTTAGACTCAGAGGGATAGGTAGGAGGGTATGAGCTTCCCTATTCTTACCTCCAGTCTCACATATATTACTGGGCTGTAAACATTTGTCCCCTGTTGTTCTGAGTACATCTTCCACTGTTTTCTGACTTGCTTTAGAATTTATACTGAGTCTGTTCATGTCAGTCAAAGGGCCACCCATTCTTATCAATGAAGTTCAGACTTTCTTCCTTTTGCTGTCTGTCTGGTTCAGGAGAGTTTTGCCACAGCACATAATTAGAACCATTTTTCACATAGGACACTTTCTGATGCTGCTGAGAGAGAAAGCATTCAAAGAGGAAACAAATATTCATCTGAAAGATCTGACTTGTCTCTCAGTGCCTGCTGAAAAGGCAAGCACTAGAGCAGCAGTTCCTAAACTACAGCATATTTCATGGACCTTGTAAACTTGATTTAAATAATCTGGTAGTAGTAGGATAAAAAATAGTAGCTGTAATTTCCAAGCTGTTTCTATAAGAACATATGAAGCTGTGAAAGTATCTGTCCTTTAATGTGTGAGAGTTTATCTGCACAACTTCAAACAACACAAGAACCATTCATCCAACTGAACTAGCACACTCAAGTGTCTTTCTTCCTAGTTCTGGGCTTAATCCTGCTGGTCTAAGGCTCAGGAAGCCAGGAGCACTAACACAACAAAGCAGAGACTACTATGAGTAGTCACTGGATAATTACATTTACATATTTTCAAAACTTGCTCCAGGATCGTGGTGTGCATCCCTGAGGTGCCTTGGCAGTGACACAGTGAGTGACACCTTTCCCGACAGGAAAGCAGGACCTGCCTGGCAGTGGCTGCTTGTCCCACTGTAGCTCCTTATCAGTCAGGGATGTTAGGCATCAGGAATACTTCACGTGAAGCCTGGGACAGGATTCTTCCAAAGGACCTCATGGTGAGTGAAGAGAAAATGGGAGAACATCAGGAAGTGGTAATTTCAAAAAAGAAGGAGGAAGAAAGTTCAGGGGAATGAGGGTTGTGGTCAGCTCTTCAAATGTTCTCTGCTGCTACTTCCTCCTTTGGAGGGGGACTCCTTAAACTCTTCCCCTGACTCAGCATGGTTTTCCTCCCAGGGCTGCAGTCCTACAGGAACAGACTGCCCCAGCATGGGTCCCCAATGGAGTCACAAGTCCCACCAGCAAACCTACACCAGTGTGGGCTACTGTCTGCATGGGGCCACAGCTCCTGCCAGGAGCCAGCTCCAACACAGGCTTCCTACAAGGTCACAGCCTCCTTCAGGCACCCACCTGCTCCACCATGGTGTTCCATGGCTTGCAGGGGGGTCCCTGCCCCAGTGTCAGGAGCCCCTCCTCCCTCTCCTCCTGCTCTGACCTGGGTGCTGCAGGCTCCACACTGTCTCAGCTCTGTTATCCCAGAGGCACTGCCACTGCTGCTGATGGGCTCAGCCTCAGCCACAGCAGGCCCACCTTGGCACTGGCACCATCAAACGTGAAGGAAGTTTCTAGGAGCTTCTCACAGAAGCCACCCTGGAGCTCCCCACTTCCAAAACCCTGCCACATAAACCCAATACAAAAGTAAACTATCACAAACTACTAGCCTCTTAAACTGACTAAGTAGCCCAATTTTTCTTTTAAAAGAGAGTTTTTTGGCATGAAGTGATGTAAAGATAGCTTTGAAGTAATTTATCATTCTCAGATGAAAAAAGCCAGATGCAATGCAATACTCACACTGGCATCTTTTTTAAAAATTTAATCAGAAAATCATCTATGGTGAGTGCGTTATGTAAATACAGTTATTTGAGAGAGTAAAATCCACATTTTATACAGTGAGTTATTTTTCCCTATTTAAAAGTAAGTTATACCTTTAACTAACTGGCTGTTCAGCAGAAGAACACAAGCACAATTGGTGCAAGTCCATGTAAAAGGAATTTTCAGCCAATAGGTAGTCATCTAGTTCAGTAAAACCCTTTTGGATTTAGCAGCATTTTCTCTCATTCTTCATTTTAATGAACATCATTCATTTTCATGGAAAAAAAAAACTAGTTTAAGTATGTCTTTCTTTTGTTGTCATTGTTGCAAGCAGCAACAAACAAATCAAGTAAGAGGGATGCAAAATCAGGGTTGCAATGAAGGGAAAGGTCATGTGCTGATGTTTCATGTTGATTCTGGAGAATTATTAGCTGAACAGCGACTGGCTCACTTAACAGTACCTTCATGACTCATTTGTCAGTAACTGCAATTATTCCAGGTGCTGCTGGGGAAATGACTCTCAAGTTTTATAAAAGTAATCAGCATATAAATGTTGGCAAGATAAAACCTCCAACACAGGCTTCAGGTGCAGCACTCAATGCAGATGGAACCACTTCAGTCAGTTCTTAAAAGCAATGGTTCTATTTGGCTGGAAAAAAAAACTTATTCTAGGGGAACCTTGGTTTTTATCCTATTCTTATCTGGAAAATGGTACAGAACGTAGATCTTAAACTTTTTACTATTTGAAAACAAAGAACTGATTTTCTCTAAACTAAGTCCTTTGTGTAAGCAAATAAGAAATCAGAACAAAGGATGCTGGAGTTGAAGGGAGCAGGCTGTGTTATTTTTATTCAAAGAGTGCCTTGCCTCATCTTTCTAGTTTCTTCTCTTCAGTAAAATAATCAAAACTTAAGTTCTGCAGATGAGCTCTCTGAAAGCTTTTCAAGTGTCTGCTTACACAACAGTTATGGAAGACAGGTTAGCCTGTCTACATGGATGCAATCACCTAAACATATCAATATGTTACAGCAATAAGAACCCTGCTAAAGGCAATTACATCCTCACAGTTTTACTTCTGTGCAGAGTTAAAGGACAGGTAGGGATTTTGCAGTTAATATGCAATATGTAAACAGGAAAAAATGTGAACCACAACGTAAGTTCGTTTTAAATTTAGTACAAGAGGACTTTGAGACAATGCTTTTGTGTGGCTCTTCAGTTCCTACAAATTGGATTGATTTTTTAAATTAATGGATTTGCCCTACTGCTAGAAGCCTCTACATTTTTGAGCATTAAGAATTTGTCAACAATGACAAAAACTGCTAATTACTCAGTTTTTTCATTCATTACAGGTTCTAGTAGGAGAAAAACATTCAGTTGGAGAAGGATTAAGAACCTAGGGTGTCATTTCAAAATACTTGGAAAGGTTGTGGAAGTAAGATGTGAAGCTGGTATTGACAAGGAGACACTATGAGACTGCTTGTTAGCATATGATGAAAACTGCCTTATATGTTTAAAGTTCACATCATTAATTAATAAATAATTTAAGTGCCAAAACAGATAAACCCAAGTCAGCTTCAGATTTTCCACATTCTGAAGGCTGATCAGGATACTGTAGATTGAATTAAACCTGTCAAAACAATGACCTTTTTTAATGAAATGACATTACCTTGTCATCTTGATTTGCTCACAATGAAGCTAAATTTAGTAATTTGGATCAAATCTACATGGTCTTTTTTTCCCTCTACTGCATTTCAGGTGTGCAATACTAGTAGTGTCTTTGAATCCACTTGTTATTTCACAGAGATCTTCAGGAACACTAAGGTTATGGAGATTACACAAAATATTTATAAGTTTTCTGAAGTACTTATCTAATATGAAACCTCATGAGTGTTCTAGAAAAAAACAGCCCATTATTTTTTCTCTCTGTGTATGTAATTCAGTGACATTCTCTCTTCTAGTTTTAGCATCTAAAGTAGAGGTTCTTCCATGACCTCCCCAAGGGTAAAAAGGAAAATATTTTTATTAGTATGGTCTCCTATGAAATCTCCTCAGGAATCTTTGGAAAATTTCCTTTGTATTTAGCATATTTGTAAAGAAATCACTGAAGTATATTAGAATACCAGGTAGCTTCCCAATTAATATAATCATTTACTACTAATATGCCTTTATAGATGCATAAGTAAATGGTTTTGTTACACTTGAAGTGCAACTTTTCTAGTTATGTAGTAATGAATCTCTCAGATTACTAAATGAAAACTGCACCAGGTATAAATGATATTTTAAGAAACCATTTTGTAATAAAAAAAATACTCTCTACAATTCTATAACTAAAACTATTTCCTGCACACTAATGAGAGACATTAGAGCAAAACTCTTGTAATTTTTTTGTGCGTACAGCAGCCACCATTAGTAGTTGTAGTTACTAATAACCACCACCACGAACAGCTTTTACTTCTGTGTTGAAAAAAATACCTCGTGTGTTTTGTACCTACTTTGGGAGCTGCTGCTACAGAGATTTAAAAGGTGTAGAATAGTCACTATTGATATTTTTAGTCCTGATAGGATATTTTACTTCTGTCTAAATACTCTAGGTAGGACTAATTAATTTTTCATCTTGGTAGGATATTTGTACTTGATGAAACTAATGGGAAAAGGAATGTCACAAATTGGGACTACTTTCCACATCAAAACACTACCTGTCATTTCATTTTGAAATTTATGGAAAAAAAACGCATAGTTTCAAAACAGTATAGAGCATAGCCTCTTGATGACATTCATCTGTGAAACAATTCTTCTAAAAGAGAATGGGATTGTAAGCCATTTTGAGAGTAACATGCAGGAACAGCTGCACAGACATATTAATTTTTAGAGATTTAGTCAATATCTTTAAAATCTAGAATTCCAATACAATTTTTAATTTTTATGTGGAATCAATAAATGTTGTTAATACAGAAAGGAATCCTCTCCTTAACTCAATGGTCTGATGCATTGTGAGGTCTGAGAGGGATAAGAAATGGCACTTTCATTTACACTATGTTCCCATAGAAAATTTGTGCACTATGTGGAGAGCACACTAGAATATATTTAATGTATAAACATATACACAAAATATCTACTCTCGATCTTCTGGGAAAAAAAAAAGAAGAAACTGTGTAGAATAACAAAGCCACTTCCTAGTGGTAACAGTATTGCTGGGGAATGGGGAAAATATTGGCTAATTGAGAGGATCAGGTATTTATTCCTGCTCGCATGAAATAGGTGTAGGTCAATTTAGATAGATGAGAACATGAGAGCTGGCTCAAAGCTTCTTCTGTGGCACAAAACCAGCATCCCAAAGTATACCAGAAAAAAAAAGTTTAGCTTTTCTCAGAAATCTTACACACTAGCATCTAATTCTGAAATATAATTAAAGCTGGAGAGCTGTTTTTTTTATAAATACTTGACATTTACTAGTGCATAGCTTCTCTCATCAGGGCTGCTTTCTCAAAATGTTTGCAAGCTGAACAGGAGCAGAAACATTAAAATGCACCAACATCTAAATGGTAGGAGCCAAATAGCTCAGGGAGCAACAACATGAATATTAAGAAATTTTAGGACATTTGTACAAAGTACAAACAACTTTTAAATATCCCTCAATAAAATATATATATATATTTGAAAAGTGTAATGCAAAAGATACATAAGCAAGAACAATTACATTTCATTAAAATTATCAAAATCTCTGCAAAAATTGTGATCTCTTTGTCCCTGCCAGGACTCTCAGCAGGAGAACAGGAGAGGTGGATCCTTACCAAGAAGACAAGTCTTCTGTTCAATCTCACAAATGTCTTTTCCTTTTCCTTTTCCTTTTCCTTTTCCTTTTCCTTTTCCTTTTCCTTTTCCTTTTCCTTTTCCTTTTCCTTTTCCTTTTCCTTTTCCTTTTCCTTTTCCTTTTCCTTTCCTCTCCTCTCCTCTCCTCTCCTGCCCACCCTGTCCCTCAATGGGCTTGACTATTTAGTCACCTACAAAGGCTAAAGTCCATGTAAAATATTTGGATATGCTCAAGCAAATTTGTGTCACCAAGTAAGGATAAATAGGCCACCTAGAGAAGGCTGACTGGGAAACTGATTACACTGAATCTCTTCAGAAGTTAAGACCAGTTTATCTGCAACTCACTGTAAGTCTAACTGATAATGGACCATCCACTAGCAGTATAATTAAAGCCCTTCAGTTGCTCAACATGCACTTACAAAGTCTGGAATAGCTCTGATTTGAGTGCCTCTCATACCTTTGCCTCTGGCCTCCCATCATCTCATCCTCAGTTCCCCCTTACCTTCTGAAAAATGTCCCCTTGACAGGTAGACTCTTGATTTATTCCTTCCTTTTCCATAGGTTGATCTGACTTGCAACTTTTACTTCCTTTTTTTAGTCTTTTCCAGAGGTCCAATTCAGTGTCACTACCATATACAGTCCTTGAAATAGTGCTTTAGTATATTGTGCATCTTTGGATGAGAGAGCCTAGAATAATAAAATAAACAGAACACAAATGCCTCTGGTTTTAAGACTTATTTCTGATGTCATGTTTTGTACTGCTCCATGTCTTTCACTTAAATGACACAGGCCCATTCAGGAGAGAGTGTAGACTGTGTTATTTGAGCATTATATGAGTATAATGTGATCATAAAAGTTGGTTTGCTAAGGAAGGAAAATTATCAGAATATGACAGACATTCATTATCTGCTGACTGCCAATGCTTGACATACATATTTGCTGATCTCTCTGAAAGTCAGCAAAAGGCAAATTGTATTAGACAGTTAGTAATCACTACTCCCCCAGTACATCTCCTGGCATTTTAATGAAGTTTCTCTAAATATTTTTACACTAACCAATGATTTATAAGAAAATGGACTCATAATAACTTAAACAATTACATAATTAAATAAATAGAACAATATGGGGTTTTAATTACAGAATCAAAGAATATGATGAGTTGAAAGGAACCCACAAGGATCATCAAGTCCAAGTCCCAGGCATGCTCAACAGCACAGCCCCAAGAGTCACATCATGTGCCTGAGAGTGTTGTCCAAATGCTTCTTGAGCTCTGTCAGGCTGGTGCTGTGACCACTGCCCTGGGGGAGCCTCTTTCAGTGCTAAAACACCCTCTGGGTGAAGAACCTTTCTCTCATATCCAACCTAACCCTCCCCTGACACAGCTTCAGGCCATTCCCTCAGGTCCTGTCACTGGTGACCAGAGAGCAGAGATCAGTGCCTGCCCCTCCTCTGCCCCTCACAGGAAGCTGTAACTGCAGGGAGGGCTCCCCTCAATCTCCTCTTCTCCAGACTGAACAGACCAAGTGACCTCAGTCATTCCTCATTCAGGTTCCCCTCCAGACCCTTCACTATCTCTCTTGCCCTCCTTTGGACACACTCCAAGAACTTTATATCTTTCTTGTATTGCAACATCCAAAACTGCCCCCAGCACTCGAGGTGAGGCTGCTCCAGTGCAGAGCAGAGCAGGACAATCCCCTCCCTTGCCTGGCTGGTGATGCTGTGCCTGATGCCCCCCAGGACAGGGCTGGCCCTCCTGGCTGCCAGGGCACTGCTGGCTCATGTTCAACTTGACATCAACCAGAACTCCCAGGTCCCTTTCCATGGCACTGCTCTCCAGCCCCTCATTCCCCAGCCTGTCTGTACACCCAGGATTAGCCTGTCTCAGGTGCAGAATCCAACACTCCCTTGCTGAACTTCATGTGGTTGGTGATTGCCCAGAACTCTTGCCCTAATCAAGGTCTCTCTTCAGGCCCTCCCCTGGAGGCCTTCAAGGGAGTCAACAGCTCCTCCCAGTTTTGTACTTTCTGCAGACTTGCTCAGTATCCTCCCAGTCCAAGTCACTTCTGAAGATGCTGAAGAGCACAGGGCTGAGGACAGAGCCCTGCAGAACACCTCTAGTGATTGGTCACCAGTCAGATGACACCCCATTTGCTGTAACCCCTTGTGCTCAACCTGTGACCCATCTGGTGACACATTTCATTATGTGTTTTTCCAGCTGGAAGCTGGGCATTTTGTTCAGAAGGATACTGTGATTATTTTAAATGTAGGTCATATTAAACTACAATATAACCTATCTTTTCACATTGTCAAATACGTCTCTCCTGGATGTCAACACAATTCAGGTCATCAGAACTTGATAAAAGGTGGATGGTACTGTAGCATGAACTCATTGTCTTGTCAGTGAGGAAAGAAACTTACTTTGAGTTTATGCTGCTTCTACAGAAAATAAGAATTACAGCAGATTTTTTTATATAACATTGTATAATGCCAGGCATAAAGACTGTTTAAGTTCAGTTTAAACTTGACATTGCATACATCAACCAAACCATGGAAGAAGTCATGATGGAGAAAATCGGTCAATTGCCTTACAGGATGAGATCCTTTTTTTGTAAAAATAGATCTACTTAATTTTTTTTACTGATAAGTTTGGTAATGTTTTGCTCAGTTCCTTATTATCACAGTTGCCTTCTTGGAGGGTTTTCTTAGAACAGCAACTTCAATGCAAACAGCATCTTGCTAGAGTAAAGCCAGGAGAACAGGTGATGTATTACTGCTTACATCAATAAAGCACACATAGGTTCTCTTTTTCAAAACCTTTCCTGTTTGTACCTATTGACACAAGCTCAAAAAAATTTAAGAGACTCCCACTTCCCCCTTTTTCTCAGGCAGAAAGAATGCAAAATAAAACAGTAAAAAGGACAGCCTGTGTCCTCTGCACAAGTGTATTTTTCACTTTTGGATATTTCTCCTCTCCACTTAGTAGTTGTGAAATTCCCATGTTTACCCTCGTTAGGCAAAGGCTCTGTACCTGCATTAGAAAAAGTAAAGCACACAGCAGTCCTTCTCACAAATAATATCACCTGTCAAATCTCTAAACTGAGTAGTTGCTTGAGGGTATCTTTCCGAGAGAATGTACGATGCTACAGGAAGCTTTTCTTTTCTTTGATTAAACACTTTTTTCCTAGGTGAGCTCTGTAGCATTTTGTCAGTTTTTGAAGATGACTCCCATCCTTTCTAGTAAGAAGGAGTAAGAAGTATGCTTTTAAAATCTTGAATTACAGTTAAAATTCCCCTTTTTTATTATGTTGTTTTGATATCTGAGGAGAGAGATACAATTTTAAGCCACAGCAGCTTGTATTACTTACAAATTCTAACATTACTAATTAGAACCTGCCTAATGTAGGGAAAAAAATTCTGGCATACCCATACAGAATAGTAATGTAGTCACTTTCTCTTGATTTAAACCCTCAGTTATGGTAATTACATATTGGACAAGTCTCCCAGGGAACATGGCTCACACTTTTTTAACTGGACATAACCTTGGAAACACTTCTGTCAAGCTGGGTGTAATTCAATAGACTCCAGAGGTATCTCTAATTCTAGCTTCTCTAACAATGTTAGAAAGCAGACACTATATTTAATATTACTTCTTCTAATATTGCAAGGTATAATTTTAAAGAGAAATGACACATAAAGGAAGGATGAAATAAATAGGGATTTAAGCAAAACACCACATCAGTACAAATTCTCTCTCCAGCTTCCTAAATTTCTCACTGAAAGACTCTACCCGTGCCCCTATGTCCTTTATTTCAACACCACTCAACCCTGACTCTGCTGACCCACTTCCTGCTTCTGTGAGGAAATAACACACAGCAACCCAAGATGTTGAGTCCTGCTACTGACAAATGCAAAAACCAGAGAACAAGAAAAGAATTGTCCACAAGTTCCGGTACAGGTGGGGGTTTTTTTGTGGTTTTACTGGGATTGTCAGTATTCCAGCAATGTCATTAAACAAGAGCAACTTGTTCATCAGTCTGAAGCAACCATATTATTCCAATGGCCTTCCCCAGCTGTAGATTCAAGAGGACCTTGCTTCCATCTACAGCATGAAAAGTTTTATTAACTTGGAAATTTTTATTCAGCAATACTAATAGTAGTAATAATAATAATAATAGTAATAATAGTAATAATAGTAAAAAGGAAAGGAATTATATGAATTGCCATATGTACTCTCCAGTCATATCTGATTGTAGAGTTCATTTCCCATCTTATAACAGAAGAGGGGAACAGTTCATTGAATGTAGCCTACAGACTCTGTCTGTCTTCTACCTTTGATTCTGAGGTACTGAGAAACAGCTTAAAGTAGCAAATGAATGCTAACAGCCATATACTTCTCACCTGGGCCATGTATGGCCAAGCATTTAGAGGCAGAAGTAGTTGTACTGGAAGTCCTTAGTCTATGAGAGAACGCCACAACTGAGCTCAGTCTTCTTTGCAGGAAGGATAGATTGCCTTGTTTTGTGAAGTGAATTGCTTTCTGTAGTTGGTAGGGTTTTTTAATGTATTTCTGTTTCTTTTACTCTCTTTTCACATTATATTGGAACTTAGGGATTTCAGTTTACTTTGGCCCATGTTTTGGTTATGAGCAATTTCATTCTAATTGGAAACTGTTAGCTGGAACAGCTGCAGGAATCTGAACAATAACAGCTCATCTCTGAGAGTCAGTGTCATTTGCCATAATTCCAGGGCTTATTTTCTTTACTAAATAAATATGGGCTCTTCACATCTCCCAGCTATTGCTTCACCTCTGTGCTAACTCAGAAAGGCATTGTTCTGTGATTTATACTTAGGCACGCTTTCTCAGTTTCCTTCACAACTGTTTTGTCTAAAGACTTGTTAAAAATGAAAGCCTGGATGCCAAGTAGCAGGTTCTCTTGTGCGTACACCCAGGGTGTCATCTTGCCTTTCGAATGCCTGTTAGCAATCCTGGAGCTGGAGAACAGCTCCCATTGTGGGAAGTCCCACGCCACTGAAATCTTTGCATCTTGTAGTGTATTTTGCTGCTGCTAAATGTAAACAACATGCAAGTTTTAGAGGCACTAGAAACATTTTCATGTCTCCTCTAGGGCTCACTTTGCAATTTTTTTTCAACGCATTAACTTTAGCATAGCTGCACGTTCATCCAAGATACACTGTCCCAGCTGCTAGAAAACCTCAGTAAAACCAATTGAAATTATGGGTCAACAAGGCTTGTGAAAGGACTAGAGAACATGTCTTATGAGGAATGGCTGAGGGAGTTGAGCTTTTTAGTCTTGAGGAGGCTCACGGGGAATCTCATCACTTTTTACAACCTAAAGGAGGCTGTAGTGAGGTGGGGCTGGTCTCTTCTGCCATGCCTGCAGTGAGAGGACCAGAGGAAATGGCCTTAAAAGGACAGAGAAGATGCAGACTAAGTATTGGAAAAGAATTTTCATTTGGATGATCAGGCATTGGAATAGGTTGCCCAGGGAGGTGGTGGAGTCATCATCCCTAGAGGTATTTAAGAGAAATCTGGGTCTGAATTCATTACTCTTGGTTTAGTGGTTCAAGGCTTACAGTGGTAGTGATGGCTTGATCTTTGGACTTGATTGTCTTAAAGGTCTCTTCCAAACTTGAAGATTCTACAATTCTGTGTTCTTCCTATTTAATATTCTTCTCTATATTTAGAGGATTCCTGTAAGGACCCAAGTTAAATTATTTAAACACTTGTTATTTTGTTCCTCTTCAGTATGCATGTGCAGCTCCTATTAATTGTAATGGGTACCATATACAGTTGTTATGGGTAGAATATTTGGTAATTAATATTTCTTAGCAACACCCCTAATTAGCATTTGCTTTGATTTAGGCAGGACACATAATCCTGGATTCTTATAAGCAATCACTTTAATTTAGGCTGACATTGCCTCTAAACAGACTTCAGTAAAACATGATATAATGGGTGAGGGGACAAAGTGATGGCAATTACCATTGAACATGTGATATGGCATATCACCAAATACCTGCTATTTGTCTCCAAAATAATTCCAACTTGATAATACTTATATTTGATTAAATCTTTTGCATTTCCATTAAAATAAATACCTAGAAAAAGTAATATTAAAGAATTGCACACTTCATATTACTGTGATGTAACCCCAAACACATGACAATGCTGACACAGTAGTAATTTGAACCAATAGGTTTTTTGCATTATTTTGCATGGCAAACCATTTGCTACAATTTCCATAAAGTTCTGACACAGAAATCTGTCCATTGTACAAGATCTTAGATACTGCATTTATTCAAAGAACTCACACTGTATGTGATATTCCAACCACGAAAAGCTGAGGTGCACAGTCTTATGAGGAGCATTTGAGGAAATTGGAGTTGTCTAGCCTGGAGAAAAGAAGGCTCAGGGGAGACTTCTACAACTGCCTGAAAGGAGCTCGTAGTGAGGTAGGTCTTGGTATCCCAACTAGCAAGACAAGAACAAATGGTCTCAAGTTGCACCAGAGGAAGTTTTGATTGGTTATTAGGAAATATATCTTCACCTAAAGGGTTGTCAAGCATTGGAAGAGGCTGCCCAAGGAAGGGGTGGAGTCACTATACATGGAAGTATTTAAAACTAAAAGATGTGGTGCTTAGGGGCATGGCTTAGGGGAGGAATTAGTACAGGTTAATGGTTGCACTCAATGACCTTAACAGTCTTTTCAAACCTAAATGTTTCTGTGATTCTATGAATCTTCCAAGATACACTTGTCTCAGTTACTTTTTTCAGGCTGTACCTGTAATAATTCTAAACAGCTTTCTCTTTCCCTTATTCCACTGTATCCTTCCTTTATGCACACACCTTTGCTGTCATGCTGCTGTCATGGGTTCATTTTCACATGCCCCTCTGCCCTGTGGGCCCACGTGGCCCTTGAATTTACTGGTTTTACATGCTGGTTATATTTAGTCCAGACATGTTTTAGCACATATGAATGTGTAACTTTAAGTGTTCCCAATGTGTTCAGAGGGAAAAAAATCTTCAGCTTTTCTTTCAATGCCATGAATCATTGCTGTCTTCTGTTTGATCCCTCTCTATGCATCTGGAGGGTTGTGTTTGGTTACCCCTAGTGCAGCCTTTTCCTGCATGTAGATACATTCCACAAATGTACCATAGTTTGGTGAAAGAATAAAATAGAAATAACTCTCAGTGCAAAAAAATTTATATTTGATTTCTTTTATGAAATTCTATCCAATAAGTGCTGCATTTGTACAAGAGTGCAGAAAGCTACCCGAAACATAATTTAAATAACTTTTCAGGCAACATTAGAGCCAGTTAAATAATGAATGTATATATTCATGAGCAACATGCGTACAAAATTATTTTGATTATATTTGCAGACAACAGAGATAAATTGAATGTCCGGTTTGGAAGCTTGAACACCAAAAAAAAAAAAAAAATTATTTTTTTAGTATGTATCATCCTCCTTTTATTCAGTTCTCTATTAATTTATAAATTAATCTTTAAAAATGAGATAGAGAAAAAAACTCATATTTCCTCTACCACTGGTTACCCACACACCTCCCAATATTCCAAACAAAAATTTGAGTGAACTTTTCCAATGCTTAGCATTTGCAAAGTACTATTTTGCTAGTTCGAAACGAAAGGTATCTGGTTGCCCATACTACAACAAATATCGTGGTGCTTGGCCTGATGCCCTGAGACACGAACAATTCCAGGTATCGCACACCCCTCTCACGTGGCACTCAGGAAGCAGCCTGGCACGGCGTGAGCTGGCAGCATTAACGTGGAAGTTTAACTGCTATTTCATTGTTAACGTGGAAGTTTAACTGCTATTTCATTGTTAACGTGGAAGTTTGGGTGTTATTTAGTTGTTAACGCGGGGGTTTTAGGTCGCTGACGCTCGGTGGGTTTGGCGGGGCAGCCGCGGGCTGCAGTGACACCTAGTGGGGGCTGCGCTGCCCGCTGCTGGCCGCGCTCCGCCCGCCGCGGGCACCGAGCTGGCAGCGCCCGAAATCGGCGCTTACAAAATGTGTCTTCCAAAAAGAAAAAAAAAAAAAAAAGAAAGAAAGAAAAAAAAAAAAATAAAAAGAAAAAAAAAGTTTACACGCACTCTACAAAATGTTTGTCTTGGGCAGATGTGTGAGTGGATGGCGTTTATAACTTGTTATCCCTGAGGTCTTAGGTGGCATCAAAGGAAAATAATAAAAAGGCTGTTTAGGCCAAGTTTAACAGACCGATGGGCCTTTCTTTGAGACGTTTCTTTTCCTTGTCACCTCCCCTGTTTTCACTACTTAATAATATCTCTGAAAAAAAAAAATCTTAGAAATAAAATTCATTACTCTTATATTTTATCAATGAATAATAATTTTTAAAAGTTATTTATATACATGAATTTTACTTTACATATAATGTTTAGGTCTAACTCTAACAAAAAAAAATCAATCTAAATTAATTCAGATTTAAGTAATTTTTATTTTTAACCAAAGCAAAGCCCAAAGTAGGTTGCTCACATTCGATGCTTTGTTCATAAAGTATGATTCTGGATTTGGGTCTCATACTTTGCTACCTCCCAGAAGAAGATGTATAATATAGAGGCTTTTAAAACTCAACAGGATTAACATCATCCCACCACATACTAGGCAGATTATTCATGTGGGGAAAGAGCCTTTATTTTGATCCGTTTTCCTTCCACCCTCTCTCCACTCTTTACACAGTAAGGCAATTCCCTGGAGAAAATCTCCTTAAAACATACAAACTACTGTAATGCAGAACAGGCTGATAAGAACATGAACAAATGAGCCTTTCCTTTGCTTAAGAAAATTAAGCCTGTTAGTGTCAGGTATCATCCAGTCTGTAAAAACTATTGTAGCTGGTTACCTACGTAGCAATTTTCTAAAAATACATTTCTTGGCCTCATCTCAAATGTATTCCTGAATGTTGTACTTGGCTCTCTGGAGAGTTGTTTGTTATTCAGCATACTTGTAAAACAGTGTCTGTTAAATATGAAGAAATTGCCATTTTGCTTCTGCAATATTGCATTGCAAAATGAAAAGGTTTTCATTTTTATGAACTATTCTGCAGCAGGTATTTTTCTGTGACAGACATTCTCCTGACACTGCAGCAGAACTGATTGAGCAGAGATTTATAACAAACCTGAAAAATAGTGTAGGATTATATTAATCTTTTTCAGCGTCCACCATGGGAAACCATGGGAATTTTCTTAAAACTCGAATTACCTTCACCACCAAAGATCTTGAAGTGTTATTCCACTCCACAGAATAGCAATGAATTGTGGAGAATTAAGCAGAGTCTCAGAAATCTCCCATGAAATTGACAATCTAATGACATTGAGATTTTATTTCCATTAGACCACAGATAATTTTTAAATAAGAAAAAGAAAATATATGGAAAACTTCAACGAGATGGAGAGAAGTAAGACAATTGCTCCTGAATAATTTTGGTTCAGCTTTTCTGTGGTGAGATCTTTCAACACACTCTGAGATAGAAAATTCGCCCTCATGTACTGGGCCACATGTGCTGTGGTATCTTTGATCTGCCTTTTATTTGGCTCTGAATTTGTCTGAGAAAAGGAACTTTGCACCACGTTACTGATTATAACAGATTTCAAAGTATTGGAATCATGTATCTCGTGGAATTAAGGGGGTTTTGAGACTTAGAAAAAGTTAAATTAAGAAAGCCAGGAATACTGACTCTTATTTGAAAAAGAATAGAAAATCAGATTAATTTAAGAGTCAAGTACATATACTAAACCTATACCATTATGACAAAAAACCACTAGAAAATACTTGCCATTATTTTGAACAGATTTCTTTTTTCTTTCTTGCTATTAGGGACAATACAAAAAGATCATCTAAGAATAATGAAAATAATTTTGTTTGGGTTTGCCTAGTTGGCTTATATATTTAAAGCAATGGTTTTTTCCTATTACATAGCATAAACTTATGTGGAATGAGAGAAATCTAAGAAATAGAAACACACTCAGCACATTTCTTTGGCATAGGATATGTACAGGATTTTTCCTGAAGCACATTTTTTTTGTCAACTTCAGTTTAAAAATTCCCTTGTGATCACATTTCCATCATTTCCCTCAGGAAATCACTCCACTGGAGAGTGTATCATTGTGACAGGGAACATTTCTTATGATTAACCTAAGTATTTTCTTTTTTCATTTGGCTGATTAGCCTTAGCCACCTTTCCATGGATTTTATCACTCAGCTAGCAGTGTTGTGGCCTTATGCACTGGGGCTGTTGGAATTAATATATTTCTCATGACTAAATACCATGAAAGTGTAAGCTCATGAGAAGGATTAGCCAAGGAAACCATTTGTATCTTCAGCTTCTAGAAGTTACATCTTTTGAGAGGTGCAAACTTCTTAATTTTCCCGTTTCTCACTAGTGAAGTGCCATACTCTGTATTTGGAGAAGGAGCACCTGTCTCGCTTGCTTAGCAGAAAACTGTCTGAAGGTTTCAGGATGAAACCGGGGGAAGCACTGAGTGCCACATATTCACTTTTCCTGCTGTATGGTGCTACAACATCTCTCCAAGTTTTCACACTCTGAATGTAATGTTTGAGAGGAGCCACACCAGGGCAGAAGGGGCCTCAAGTTACAAGGAAGTTGTGGTGCTGCATCTATTTGTGCCTTGACATCACTCACGGAGGCTTAAAACCTCAGGCAGGATCCTTGATGTGCCAAGTATTAGAGTTGTCAAATTGAAGTGAAGAAACGACAGAGGGAACCTCCATTCTCCTGTGCAGGAATTTGCTGGTGCCCAGAGAACACTCTGAGGAGGGAGGGCATTCCTGGATGGCTACTGGGTGATAATGCTGTGTTCATACTCGGGGCTGGGGTACCAGACTGCCCAAACCATACGTCTGTTCCCAAACCCTAACTCTGAGATACATAGATACACCCAGGTGAACTTGCTGTGTAAATGCACTGGGTGTTTGAGGCATCCTGGGAAAAATTCATCCCAACCTCAGTGGAACTTACTGTGCATGTGCTGTAGGTTTGATCTATTGATGATATATTTGACCCAGTGTGGAAACAGCAAGTCCTTTATGCATATAAGCATTAGCCATTCATTATAGACCTGGAAATACAGTAGATCTTCATCTAAATGGGAACAATGAAAGTCTAAAAGGAGAAGTCTTGTCAAAGTGGCATGACTGGCAGATTTTTTTCCCGTTTTTTATTTGCTCTTCGTGGAACTGATTGGTTTTGTGTGCTTCTGCTGTTGTCAAAGATTTGTATGTGCACATTAGTTCTGTGAAGTGACTCTTAACATGAACTTTCTCACCTGGATGGATGATTGCATCTCCAGTTTTAAGCCATATCTTCCTGAATCATGAACTGTATTTTTACCTGTACCTTTTTACCTAACTATGTCTCCTACAGTGAATCATACCTTCCATATTTAAAAGTGGTACAACTGACACAGGTATTTTAAATATACTTAAGATAAATTTTTTTGGCTTTATTGCTTTGTATACTACTCCTTTCATAACCATTTGAAAAGATGTAATGGGATATTTGAAGCAAGATTTACATAAAGAAGACATTTTTACATAGCAAGGCTAAAGATTAGGTATATGATTTGATGATTAGCGTTTATGACTTCTGCAGATTAAATAAAAATATAAATGTCTTTTAAGATCTAAGCAATCATTTAGAAGTCTTAATAAAATGTGTCATCAGGCTCAAATTAGATTACATGTAATGGGAAGCTACAGTTATGATATTTTCCTTATACATTCAAAGAAGACACGAACAGAAGTGAAACAGCTGGAGAGGAAAATGAAATGTGTATTTTCTCTCAAGTGGAGGAATATATAAGTGAAAGAAGACAGCAACACTAGTGCCTTCAGAGATAAAGATGATGCTTATTTCCTGGGAGGAAGGAATATATTTTCAATGTCATAGAAAAAATTTCCTTAGGAAGAAGAAGTTCATACTATTTGATTTTTTTAAAAAATTAGGTGAGGAACTTGAAATATAATATCCCATTTTCAGAAGACTTAAGAGCCTTTAGAAACCATAAACAATATTTTGAGTTTAGAACACTTTGAAAGCAAAGGTAGAGCTAAAGCAGGAAAAGAAAAAATCGGCAAACATGCTTTTATTTCACCTATATAGTTCAATCTAATAATTTTGCCATTTCAGCAAAACACTTATAATAAATATTTGAACAAGCCCATTTTAATGAGTGAAATTATTCATGTGCTAAAAATTAAGCATATACCAATAAGTTGTGGATCTCAACCTGTAATCAAATGTATCCCCAAATATTTTTAAAAATGCAGCATTCAAAGAAGGAAATCCGTTCTGAAGCTTTTCCAGTGCATTTTCAATAGTGTCTATGGCCACTGCAATTCAATACTCTTTTTATTTAGGAGACAGAAAAATTCTCCAGTACTATATTGAGAAGCAATATTGTTGATCTTAATGTGCATTTTTGGAAAAGTGATAAATTTGTAGCAAAAACAATTTCACTGTTAAGAGCTTTACAAGGGGTAACTTCATGTGTGTAAGAGTGTGTGTGTGCTTGTGTGCATGTGCCCTCTCTCATTTCTATTAGGGTTTTGCTACTGTATTACAACTCCTTGTCCTTTTAAGTGCAGTTGCAGGGAGACAAACTTTCTTCTCAGAGCCTCTGGAAAGAGAAATAGCATCCACAGTTTTCACAAGTCTCACATTATGTCCTTTGTTAAACTATCTCCATATTTTTCCTTTCAAAATAATAAGGCAGGAATGTCCTCCTTAACTGAATTTATTTAAAAAATAAGCAAATAAAACAAATTACTTAAAAGACATAAAATAAGTCAATCACAAACAGCATACAGTTAAAAAATATATAATGACTATATACATAAATATTTCCAGACAGGTACAGAAGATTATTTTTCCATTTTAGGTGTTGCACAAAAGGATTGAGGGAACACATACCAATTTTGCATTATACACATTAAGGTGTCCCACTCCCTAGGAAATCAACCAGAAATAAAATTAAAGTGCAGTTCTACATTCCTTTCACCATCTTTCAAATGAGGACAAACTCCATAGAGTGTCTTCAAAATACAATTGCACAACTCCAAGTCTTCCTACATGTGCTATGGAGGAATTTGCCAAGAATGAAAAGCAAAGAGTTTAGAGCCTAAAACTTCTTTGCATTAAGAAAGCCCGAAATGTTTATCATGCATGGGGTTTTTTTTTCAAAATAATCCTGGGGGGAAATGGGGGGCATGGTGGGGAGAGGGGGAGGAGCACTGATTGATGAATACAATGTCAGTTGGAGTTTTTAATATACACTGTATTACTTGTAGAACCATGGGGGTTACAGAGCTGGGTTTTAAAGACCAATTCTTTCTGTTGCAAACTGTAGCCCAAACTGCCTTTAAACCTGCATAAAACTGAGCATGTGAATATTTAAATTCATATCAGCAGGGCTACTTTTTGTTTTAAATATATTATTGTACTGATAACATTCTCTCAATAGAACCAGAGTATGAACCCTTCTTTCAGCATTAGAGAACATGAAGAATGCAACCAAAAAAATTTTTTTCAACTGATTTTTAGACATTTATAATAAATGTCAGCAGAGTTGAATTAAATAATAAGGGTCTTTAAAAATCTACCAGTATCTTTCCTCCCTCAGTCGGACAGTTTCAACTAAACTTTTTTCATTTATTGTCCTAGTACATATCCAAAATTCCTGTTCTACCCAGTCAAAGCTTAGGTGAATTAACCATCTCAGCAAGATGAATGCAGCCACCCCCTAGAGGTGTGTAACATGACATGCCATCCCTAAGGGTGGAGATATCTACCTGTACCACTGTCTGGAACACCTAAAGATTAGACTTAGATAGCTTCAACATATTTGGCACAAATGCTGGTTCTCCTTCATTAACTCCCTAAGTGCATCTTCACTGACTGTGTGAGAATCTACTGAATCCATCATCCTCTAAGCAGGACAGAGTCCCTGCTGTGCTGCAGTGCCAGGCAAGAAAAGAATGGGCAGCATGAGAACCACAAAAGCTCTAGCTGACTGAAGGACCAACAAGGTTCTCTGGTTGTTGTCACATAGAAAATTGAATCTGGCTGTTAGTGAGTCTTCCTTCTCAGCAATGTCCATGCTTGTTATTGTCTTGGGAACCTCTGGACACATTGTTCTACTTGGAAATGCTTATAGAAATGAAAAATGTCATTTCTGATGTATCTGAGAGCATCTGTATCTGACTTCCTGATTTTTCTGCTTGCTTAAACCTAAATGCCAAAATAAAAACCCTTTCAATTAATACAGGAAGTAGTACTATTGTTCAGACTCATCCTTCATCATTCTGATACAATAAAGATGCCTTTCAAAACCTTCTGTCACAAAATGCCCTAGAGGGTACCCTTGCCAGGTACAAGGTTAGAGAAGAACCTTTAAAATCCCAATTAATATTTTTCTATCTAATTGTGCCTCCAAGATCATGGATCTAAGATTATATCTTATTCTATCAAAGACAGGATTCACCCAAGCTAGTCTCTGATTTTACATTTTTCCTTCTTCTGGAAGAAGGTTTAAAATGCTCCTCGTCCTGATACACCTCTCCTACCCAGAAATAGAGCTGAAAAATATCATACTTGCTGGTCTCAGGCTGGCCCACAAACAGGCATCTGTCAAGGTCATGAATTACCTGTGAGCTTTCCAGACTCAGACTCTTTTAGCATTGTGCTATGCCACTGAAACATTGAAATGAAAATGGAAAATGATAACCTGATCAGAAAAGCATTGGCCCATAAACCTGTAACTTTAAACACTGAAATTGAAGGAAGAGGACTAAATATGACACTTCCTAAAACACACCCAACCAGACCTTGGTCATGACCGAATAAAATTAAAAACATACCACTGGTGTGCAGCACTTGTAACATTTACCAAATAGTAAATTACTGGGTTGACAAAAATCAGCCTATTGATCTGGCCATTGTTAACCATCAAACCAATGGAGAAGACTTATGCATCTTGGGCTGGTAATTTCTGAACACAGAAAGAACCTTCTGTGGTCCTAATCTCCCATAACAGGGAGGGTGTGTTAGGGGTCCTAACACCTTATGGCTTTATAATGAAATGAAAGTTCTGCTGGTAGAACATTAATTCCTGCACAGCCTGCCAAGCACACAGACAGCCACCTATTAGCCAGTCTGCAGTACACTGTGATAAGGTTAATCACAGGTTCATACATTTCACTTGTATTCTGGGTCTGAGTTCCATGCATCTCAGATCTAGAGTTTTTGCTTAATATACCTTAATAACAATTACATATTTTTGTATGTTTTCTAACTATATACATCATAAGAATTTTTTTAAAGCCTAATAATCACTAAGCAATGGATAAAGAAGACTGATAACCATTTGCAGGGGAGCAACTGGGCACCTCTCCTCTCCTCTCCTTTCCTCTCCGCTCCTCTCCTCTCCTCTCTTCTCTTCTCTTTTCTCACACAATGGATAACTTCCCTGTAACAATGTACTGGCAATGCCAAACCAGAGCATTTAGGTGTTTCAGATTTGCCTAGGACACCACGTGAGCTCAAGTAACAAGGCCTATTGATCTCTGCCTCCTACCTGTTCATTCAGATGATGGCAATATGGCTGTTCATTAGCCCCTGAATGTGAAGTAATCATCAAAATTAAACATCTTTTCCAGTCCTTTAATAGTAGAAAGACAAATCATTATTCTCTATGTCTCTTATCCTATCTTATAGCCTCAGAGATAGTTTTATCTTTAGCATTAGGGAACTAAAATCAGTTGCCACTGCTGAGAAGACTTGAGCTATCTCTGAGTCACTTCTGCCAACCTCTGAATTCTGTTCAGCAATTCCTCACTGAAAGTAAGCCTATTTTTTTAGAAGCATTGCAGACCCCAGAGTAGGCAGATGAAACTGCAATGATGATGTGATGCATTTAAAATAAATTTCCTTTGCTCTTCCAGTCTTTTTGCTTTTTCCTAACTTGGTTTCAATATGTTTCTTCCCAAATTTTCCTTTGATCTGAAAGGCAAGAGGAAATGTATGAAACTTTGAATTACTCATCAACACTGCCTCCTGTACCTGGCCTTCAGAAAGCTTGTTGTTGGATTAGAGCAGCTCCTACCCACAGTAAACAAACCAGGGAATATAAAAAACTAAGTCCTAGTCTCAAGAGGTTCATAGCAAACCCTGCTCACACCCTGGGTTGATGCCACTTCACGCAATGCTGGGTGACTGGCAAATCAGTTCTGCATTCGAGGAGAAAGCCACATGCCACCTACAGTTTCTGTGAGGATTTAACCAGCTCCTTCTTGTTGACATGATCAGTACTACCACATACAAATGGGAATTGAATTCTGGCGCCTAGATTTTACTATTGACATCTCTGAGACAAAAAAAATAACAACTCGAAGGTTCTTTGATGAGGTAGAGCCAAGGTAATATATGTAGGACATTTTAACCCTTTTGTCTTTGCCTGGATCCAGCAAAGTCCTGTATTGCAAAGGGATGTGAGAATTACCCACCAGTCATAAAGCTTTCAGGAAAAGGAGAAGAGACAATTCTATGGTATTTCCATAAAATACTGCCCAAAAATAGCTAAGAGAATTAAAAAGAAAAAAAAAATCCTCAGGTTTTCTTTATACCATATACAGGAAAGTCAAAACAAATATAAGTGCACTTTATTTTTCTTAACTTAAACCAGTCACCTATAAACTACAATTTTATTTTTAATCCTCTTCTGTTTAAACAGCAGACCTATTTTTGTGTAGAACTTCTGTTGGCAATTTTCCCCCAAGTGCTTTGAATGTGTTCATAATAAGAGCGTTAGTTTAGTGATTGCTGCACTAATGTGATGTAAGGAATGAAAAGAATGATTCATTTCTTATTCTAAAGCTTTAAATACAAATTAACACAAAGCAAAAGCCCCACTAATCTTCTTTGGGGGGATTTAGATGTTACAGTATTACACAGTCTACTTAAAAGCAGTAACAGAAATAACCTTAGAAAATCAAGCAAAATGAATTTTCAATTAATTCCAGAAACCTCGACAAATGCATTTTGAAAGAGTAAAATGCAACTTTGTTCAGTATAAATTGAAATTGCCTTTTGTGCTTAATATAGTTCACTTATAATTAGCTGAAGATTTTGTTCTGGTTTGAAACAAAGTCCCATCTTGAGATTACTGTGTACTGTGTACACAGAACTTTTATGAAGAAAGGCTGGTGCTGCAGGGTTTGCTTTGACAGCCTTTATCATAGCTTTATAGGAATGAAAAGTGAAAGAACACAGCTGGTTTTAACAACGGGGCATGTTCAACATTAGACCAAAACACATTAGATATTGCAAAAATATTGCACATTATATTTATAGCTCCATGCAAGTTTTTGAAATTCATGCTGATGCTGCTCTAATCCAGCTTGTTAGAACAATCTGTCCCCTAATGATGGAATTCGATTTCACTTTGAGAAACTGTTTTTTCAACTGGTAGCAGGAGGGCTGGATCCAGAGCACTGATAAAAAAATAATTAATTCAAGTATACTTGTGGTGTAATTTGAAGGTCACTATCAGATGCTGAAACTACGTTTGCAGTGGTCTGTTTGTCATTATACCTCACTGTTCAGAAATTGCCACTCCAAGAACTTCCTGGCATTTAGCCATGTGGTCCTTCAGATTATGCATGTTGTAAACACATCTAGGATGAGATTCCCCCAAAGTATTTAAGCAGCAGCTCCAACATTTAAGAACTACATTATTTCATCTCCCACTCATTACTTCATCACCCTTGAATAATCTAAATTCCATATATTCTGCTGGACACCCAGACACACAAAAGGTCACTCAGTTCTTGAGGTCCCCAATCCCTATAACACTTGAACATTTTCAAAGAGATTAATCAGTCAGTTTGGTTTGGTTTGGTTTGTGACATTGGGCCTTTTTTACCTACTCAAAACATGCCACACCAAAGGCAGCAGATATTTTTTCCAGGCTACTGGCAAAAATCTTCACCAAATTTTCCCTGCCCAGATGACACACTGCCCCTGCTCGTGGCAAAGAGAATGCCCATTGATCCAGGCCAAAACCACAGCAGTTAAACGATATGGATGATCACATGGGAGTGCCAGACTCAAGCCCCAAGCTGGTGGTTTAACTCCAGCCAGGAACCAAGCCCCAGGAAGCTGCTCACTCACTCCCCCACCAGTGGGACTGGGGAGAAAATCCAGAGGGTAAAACCCAAAAAACTCGTGTGCTGAGATTTTACAGTTTAACAGGGGAAGCAAAAGATGGACACACAAGCAAAGAAAAGCAAAACAAGGACTTAATCCCATGGGCTGGCAGGTGTTGAGCCATCTCCAGGAGAGCAGGGCTGCCTCATGAGTATCAACGACTTGTGAAGATAAACACCATCACTCCAAGCATGCCCCCATTCCTCTTCTTCCTCTCACTCTATATACTGAGCATGATGTCACATGGTCTGGAATACACATTTGATCAGTTGGGGTCACGTGTCCCTGCCGTGTCTTCTCTTCCCGTGCACCTCCAACTTCCTTGCCAGTGTGCCTGTACAAAAAGCAGAAAAGGCCTCAGCTCCATGTAAATTGAGCAGTAACAAAAACATCTTTATGTTATTAACTCTGTGTACAGCACAAATCCAGAACCTAGCCCCACACGAGCCACTGTGAAGAAAATTACCCTAGCCAAAAGCAGCACACTTACATTGGACATTATACATAGGCCTGCTCCAGATTTACTACAGAAGTGAAAGCATATTGATATCTAATCTGAAACAGGTTGTTCTTCATGATGTTTGGAAGAGATTGTAATCTCCCACTAAAATATCAAACTCCTTTGAGACTGAACCTTTTAAACTCATTGTAGGTAATCAAAAAAAAAAATCAAAAAGTGAAAATAACTTTCCATGAAAATCTCACATAATATTCCTGTGTTTCAGTACTTTTCCTTACATTTGTAGTCAAGCTTTGAATCCATTATTGTGAGCTTGACAATAAACAACAGCTGAAACTGAAATTAGAAAATTATTTGTAAATTGTATGAGATATCTTTGTCTACCCAGTGGCATACTGAATGTAATATCTATATCAGAACACAATCCTATGGCATTAAGGATAAAATGATGAACACTTCCTATATGTAAGAAAGACATTGTATTGCTGAGCTCTGTAATGCCATTTCATTATTTTCTAGTTTGATTCTACTATGTTAGCCACCAAGATAACCTAGCAGGCTGTCTGGTGATCCACTGTGAACATTGAGTCTCTATACAAGCACGAGTGCCAAAATTGCCTGATAAAATTGTCTTGAAAAAAGATTATTAATAATGAAGTATTACATAAATATTTTAACCTATTTAGAGTTAGCACCAGTACATGTACTCAAGGAGTATAAATGCCGGGTGTAAACTTACTTAATAGACTGTGAAGGTATAAATAATGGATATTTACAAACACTTTGGGTTTTAAATCAGAAATCGCCACTGTTAAGATAGTCAGGATATGCCTATAGTTATATGCAGTCATTAGACATAACCTGTTTTTTTAATTGTGAGTGAAGATAGTGCACTAATGGTGGCATATGAAAACTTGAAAAAATTTTAAATCTTATATTTTCCATTACCCTAAAAACTAGATTGATTTTGTAAATAAAGTATAACACCATCATTTTGGTGTTTGCTTAACTGCTGGGTTAATAATATTAAATATAAGAAGGCTTGAAAAGTGGTTATTCAGTGTATCTAAGCTCCCTACTTCATCACCTACTACAATCAGTTGCCTTTCTGCAACTTGTGGTTGATGCGTTTGTTTTGAGGACTGCTTGGTAAAAATGGTACTTTGCTTATTTCATGCAGTGTGTGGAGTTTGCTAGCTTACAATACAGGTTATTTCTACACAGACTAATGCCTGGCTATCTGCATGATTGATCTGCATCTTTAGCTGCAGTAGTTCATCATATGTTATTAAAGCTCAGGTCTGGGTTTCATTTTCTGAAGACCAGATTTGTCTTGGCAGAGATATTTTTGTTACACCCCGTCACAACTTTTTCTGGCTTAAGCATTTGTGAAGCTGAAGTATGAAGTGCAAATACAGTGAATGACTCTAATATCAGATGTCTGTTTAAAAGATACAAGTATAGATTCAACTGATTGATACAAACAGATATAAGTCTGATAAAAGCAAGTGGGGCGCTTTTATACCAATATTGATTGGATTGAGATTTTATCCATAGTCTTCTCTTCATAATTTGGAAATAACTGTACATGTCTGAAATGTTTGGTGTCTGGATAATGACATTTTATGCTAATCAATCAAAAAAGAAATTCGAAGTGTGTGGTAGAATAGCAACAGCAATTTAAAAATTTGATGTGTAGAGAAATTCCAGCAAACTATATTGTACATCAGACAGCATTCCTGTAAGTTTCCTATCACAGAAAATGAGGGGTATATTTGTTCTTCCAGTCTCCTAACAACTTTGTCTGCAAGTGTGGCTCCTGATTGTAAAGGTCAAGACATGCCCACCAACAACGGTTGGAAAACACTGTTTCAAGTCAGTACAGTTGTCAGATATATTATAAGGTTGTAATTTAATTTTACAAGACCATATGAAGTTTGAAGTCCAAAACATCAAACAATTATGAGTATGCACAGATCTGAATTGTTACTATGTTGTATACATAATCTATCAAGATATCATTAATCTTTATGTAAAGTGTTTCATTTCACATTAATACAGAAATATGTGAAATACCTATTTACTGCAAATATAAACATAAAAGCATTGAGATAGTACAAATTTATGATCTAATTTTTTTTCAAATCAAAGCTATGAATAAAGAAAATTAAGTAACTGACCTATGAATAATACCTCTTTATATTAAAATATAAAGTATCCTAGCATCAATTTTATTGAAAAAATCTATTGTTACATTTTGCTGGAGACTTCTGAAATATGAAATATTTATATGAATAGAAATCCACATACTGTTTGACAGTCATGGGTATAGAGAATTTACTATTATGAGACAGTGTCATTGATCAGATGCTGAAAGAACTGAATTATCATTTAGATTACTGAATATTCAGGTGTATAAATGAAGTAAATAATGCATTGCAAATGCATAACTGAATCCAATAAGCCCATGAAGTTCTTGCTAATGTTCAATCTGTCTTAGACGAACTTAAATGAATAAATAAATAAATAAATAAATATACTGTGGAATGAGCCTTATAAGCCAAGACACGAGGCCTTCAATTCATTAAGACACAGCCAAGACATGCCCTGCTGGGGCTGGACTAGTAAGTTTGGCCATCTGGAACAGTATTTTGTTGCAGATAGCAGCAACAGAAGATGATCTTCACTGAAAGTAAGTGGGCCTGGACATGTCCTGTAGTCCAGTTAATTTTCCCCACAGCAGCCCTCACAGTGCTGCAAGTTGTCTTCCATCTTATTATATCTTATACCCTGCCAAGCTGAGAAAGGGGAATGATAGAGAGGTTTGGTGAGCACCTGGCATCCAGCCAAGGTCAACCCACAACATTGAGCCTCCTCGTGTTAAATCAGCAGATTTTAATCCATGCCAGCAGAAAGAACAAAGTCATCTAACCAAAGTCAATGGTTGAGTAACTGCTTATTGAGCAAAAACTAAGGAGTAAGTTAGCAAATAAATTATTAGACTGTGCCTGAAAACACATAGAAAACCCCTGCACTTATCACATCATCTACTACATCACTAGACCAAAAATGTGTAATGGCCCAGAGCTGTGAGAGGATGCTATACTGTTGCACTTTGCAGTCGAAAACGGGAGTTGCAGGGGCATAGAGACCCTGAGGACTATTTACAACCTTATATTAAATACCAATGGAAAAATACTTGGGTGTTGATATACAGAAATTTAAGAAAAAAAGCCCACAACTAATGCCTCCTTCTTGAGTGATTGACTGACTATGTAATTCAGTTTGATGAAAAATATTAGTACAGGTGACAAAGTATCATTCAAGGTAGGTCAAAAAGGCAAGAAGCACAAGTTATTTCACACCTCAGCGTTTCAGTTTTTAAAATTGTTCTCTTTAGTAAAATAAATAGTATAATCAATAAATACCTTTCAGGGAGTCACAGGAAAGTCCTGATAAATATAGAGATTGCTTAAATATTATTTTATTTTTCTTTGGATTCCTATCAGATATGACTGTATGAGCATGTGTCTGTGCATCAGACAAAGAGCCTTTTCTGCTGTTGGAACAGAGATGCTCTTCCATAATTTTGTGATCAGCTTTTTTCAGGAAAGAATAACTTTTGCATTAGTTAAAAATAGAAGAATTAATATAGATACAAGCACTGCATGTAGAACTAGCTAACTTCCAGTTTTGTATATGTTGATACCCCTGTAATGCTAAGGGTTTTGAGGATGATAAGTTGCCCATTTTTTTGTCAGCATTGCATAAGTTGCTATCTTTGTCAGTAATATATATATTTGTATTATCTGTGTATTTATATAGTGATATATGTTATTTTCTTATGGTGTGTGCTTTATCCTTGTATATTGATAATACTAAACCAAAACTTACTAATGAGGATAAGACAAAAAGGTTCCTACTTATATAATCTTTCCATAAAACATAGGAAGCAGAAAAACATGTTTGATGAAAGAATCAGGCATTTCCATCAGGCATTGCTATTTCACCATTAGAAAACAAAACCAGTAAAGACTGTTAGAACTATAAGAACAGTTATGATACTTCTTCATAATTTTTTCTTTTCTCTTTGTCTTCTGTAAGATATTAATCTTAGAACATCTTTGTGCAATAAGAAGACAATGAACTACAGGCAACACTGTAGTATTAGCATACACTTTAAATATACATGTGGACACGATGTAGGACAGATCTGGGTTCATAAATTAAAACTCATTATAACTTTAGATGAAATTGATTGGGTAGTTGCATGCACTACTTCATCCCAAAATCATTACTTTATCATCATTTAAGTACTGTGAGCCATTCTTTTTCAGAAAACCTATTAAGAATTTTTTTACCTTTGTACTTATGTATATGACATTCCCCCTAGAAAATAGCACCTTACATTTGCTATTCCTGTTATTTCTTTTAACTTCCGCAGCATAATATATATGTATACACAACCTCCTGAAGTATATGTTAAGTCAATCAATTACTAATTACAGAATGAGTTAGATGGCATTTAAGATTTATCAGTTCTTGTCTGTTTAATTCTGTGAAGCTTATTGGTAAAACATACAAAATAAAAACACTTTGTAAAGAATTCTATGAACGTATTTCCTCATTTCTTCCTCTTTTGCCTTTTTTCACTTGCAATCTAGTTTACTGACAAAATTAGCAGATTCCTAGTACCACCTTGTTTGCCAACCCCAAGAAAGACATTCTTACCAGTTCTAATGTGTCTTGCAGTTCTTGTGAAAGCATGAGATTGATGACCTTGAAATCTGACCTTTTCCACCACCAAAGGGTGGGGGTGGTGAGAGGAGGTGGAATTTGATATTCTCCACATTCCTTTACAAGAGTTAAATCACAATACATTGGCAAACAGTGCTTTAAAGGACCAGCTCAAAGCCTTTTAATAATGCCATTGAACTTTTCTTAAAGCAATGAAAAACATAGAAATTGTGCAATTCATTACATAACAGAGACTCGATTAAGTAGTACTGCCCATATACACCTGAAAGTTCAGGACCTATTGAAACAATAATGAAAGGAAACACTACAGGCTATTTCAGTCCTTTGCTTTTTCATTAAATATTTCTCCTCTGTATCTCCAAAATTTCAGAGTGTGTAAATACTAAATTAATGGACATACAGAATTTGGATTTTTTTTCCTATTAAACATTAGCAAGACTTCTTTGCAAAAAATAGCATGTCTGTTATTTGCTGTCTTTCGTACCACTGAAGTTCATTGTATTAAAGGGCTAACCACCATTTATGCTCCTTTTTTTTCTACAGTGGATTTTCAGACTATTACAGACTATTCATTGCAACACTCATTTCTACTGCAAAATGAACTAAGGCTGCCTTCCTACATCTCCCCAGCCTGACCTAACAGGATCAGTCACTCTAGAGAAAGGGTGAGATGTACTGTTGTTCTGTAGGCCAGAAGTATAGGCCATTTTTATTATTCTGTAGGTCAGAAGTATAGGTAATTTTTATTAGTTAATAAAAAGCCATTAGCCTTATGGAAAGATACTTAATCTTCAAAAGTTCTCAAACTTTTAAAAGTCAGTTGAAAAAATTTCTTATTCAAGTCTTTTATTTACTGTAGAAAATGTTGTACATAATGTCATGAAGGTTATACAATATCACTAACCCTGTTGGTAGACAGGATGGTGTTTTTGAAGATATTTCAAAAAATATCAAAGCAATAAGCAGAGATACTGAATGACATGCCTATGAATATTTTTGATTAAAGACAATTGCCTAAATTGTCCTTAATTCTCATCTCAGTTTTTCATGGTGGGTTGTTTTGGGTTTTTTTAAATGTTAGGTTGTCTTCTTCTGCAGTATATGTAGTAAAGATAGGGTCTGGTTGGGGGATACTTTGGGGGAGGGAGTAATTTTCTCTATAATCCTTGTTATTATATCAAAAGTGATAGTTGAGGACTAGGAGCTGAAACAATATTTTATGAAAGTATCATGTTGAAGTTTTTGCAGGTTTCAAAATATTTAAATATGTAAATTTCAATGAAGAGACTTCAGATTTTTTGATAGCCTAATGATTTTAAGCATCTCATTTCTAGTCAAACACTGACAAAAGATGTTCAGATTGCAGTGTGAGATGGTTTCTATGGTTACAGTTGTTTCCTAGCATTTTAGTGACATCTTTTGTGAGCATTGGCTGCTTCACTTATTTGTCACTAATGTATGTGTAGTACTATAGTTAATAGCCTTGGGCGGACAATTTTTTTTTCTCTGAATGGTGGTATTGTTTTTTAGCAGCATTTTTCAATAAGGTGACAATGCACTAGAATACTAATGGTATGTATGGTATTTTAAGATGTCAAGTTTTCAATAAAATGGTAATGAAAATTTTGCATTTCATTTAATAGCTAAATATTCATGAATTTTTCACAGCATGATCAAGTGAGCAAAAAAATAAAGGAACTGTATAATGTGTAATACTAAACATCATATATTTAACTTCTTTTTATTGAATTGACTCTAGACTTTTTAATCAATAGTTTTTTTATAGATTTAAACCAGCTGTACTAAAGGTAAATGAAACTGGCACTTTAATTTAATTCTTTTATATATAACTTGGTTGTGTTGTTATGGAAATTAAACATACATTATGAATAATATTCTACATATGCAGAAAAACTGTTATGACTAAAGACTAAGCATTTATGTGTGATAAATGAAAGCAAACAAATATATATTCAGATGAAAAGACCTCACTCTAAGTTTGTGACTATTTTGATAAAAATATTTTTATTTATTTCAATTTATTTAATCACAGTGTTAAAGTATGTTCAGCTAAGAAGAAATGGGGTGCAGCATTATAATTTGTAGAGTATAGAGCTGTCAATTCCTCAGCATATTGCAAGTTGGATTCTGCTTCTATGTTAGACACTAGGAGTTTACCATTGACAGAAACAAAATTGGGTTATCAGGTGAGTTAATGCTCTACTAATTGCCAGTGCCAGTAATCATATGTGTAGTAATTCATGACATGATCTCCCTCTTTAGTCTGTACTTACAAAGCTCTCTTTTGCTGAAATTGAGTCGCTCTATGCTGGGCATTTTTTGTCAGCCAAGACAGTATTTAGATGTAGATTTTTAAAATGCAAGTATGAAATGCATTATTCAGCAGCAACACTGGGCTAAGTGTTGTTTCTTCTCTGCATATGAGGGAGCTTCATATGGATTCAATTCCAAGTCATGAGAACCTATACCATACAGTATCATCAATTCTTACCACTCTTGCACAATTGCAAGGCATATTTTTCCTCATCTCTATTTTTTTTTTTTTTTTTTTACAGGCTGGTATGTTATTTCAAGTTATTCTTGAAATTATTCTACAGATCTTCCCCTACAAAAGTAGTACAAGGATATCTCCCAAAAGACTTGCTTAGAATCATGCTTAGACATGAATCTTGCTCTAGAGCAATGGAATATATAATTAGTTTGCTCCACTAACAACCTGTTGGTTGGGATGACTTCAAGACCTGTAGCAGATTACATGATGCAGATTGCTGGGACAACATAGGCAAAAAATCAAAGCAAGGGACAGAGAGATCAGCTATAAATGCGTGGATGTGATAATGTGCATTCTCTGCATAGAGAGACACTGATGTTGTGGAGAAGGAAACAGGTCTTCTTTAGAGCACCAATTCTGAATTCATGACAGTCAAGACAGCTAAAGGGCCACAATAAGCCAAAAGCCTCTGGTTATCTGGTGATTACTTCTGATGAAACAGTTTGCTGTAAGCTACCCTCCTGACTCTCTCATGACATGCAGCTGAACTGAATTATTTCCAAAGATGTGGCCTATGATCACAATTAAAAAATTTTATTTTGGTTTTAATATGCCTGAATAAAGATAAAAGAGTAGAAAAATCAAACCTTTAATACAATTTAGATCCTATCTTCCTTCCTGACCTTTGGAAAATTGTCAAATTTTTCACCTTATAACGTTTTTTGCATGTTTATTTAGTGTCTTTTTCCGGTCTCATTTTAGGGAACTGTTATTTATTAAGACGGCTAATTGACTGAGACTTTGATTTGAGTGGTAGAATTATCCAAAGGTCTCTTGCTAATTTGCTTCTAATAGCAACTGTTTGAGGTTTAGCAGTAACACAATTAGATCACATGCCCATCAAATACATCTACTTGAGTGACTCAGATATTCTTAACAGAAGAATCAAATGCAGCACTTATGGATAGGAGGGCTATATATAAATTTTCCTCCTTGTAATTCATGCATCAGTATGCCAGCTTAACCCAGAGCACTGGCTTATGCCAATTTAAAAGGGGGACTAATATATTGGGGGTTTTTTTATGTAATCACCATCTGATAACTACACCTCCTGATTTCTAACAAAAAAGGAGTAAGAAGGATTCTCAATGGTGATACCTACAGGAGAAGAAAGCTCACTTCCTATATGTTGTAAAAAGCCAGATCTTCATGAGTTATACTCCATGTGGACATGCCATTTTGATTTCCTGGTTTGCATGCCAAAGGAACTGAATAAACACAATAGAATAAATACCCAAACCAAACTGTATGTCACAGTATTATTGGCTGAGTGATTTTGGATTTGACATACATCCCTCATTAACCCCTTCATAAAAAGATCCTTTTTTTCACAACTTTTATCTTGGACTAGAAGTAAAATGCACCATTATTGCTGGAACAGTTCAGTTCACTGTAAACTACTCAGCAATTTGAGTAATCAGAGGCACAGGAAGAAACTTAAAACCTAGAAGTGAATTCAGTGTAACTGGGATGCAAGTACATGGCATTTGGATATAAGGTATGCACACTTGCTTTGGTAGACTCTTAGGTATAATCTGTCAGTAGAGTTCCTTTAAACAAAAAAAGGTTTGGCTTTTAAGAGTGCTTTACAAAGTGTAAAAACAGAAAATGAAAAATCCACCTTCCAGCAGAGGCAGCAGTGTTTTGGATTTTTACATTAACATAGCAAAGGCTATAATGAGATGTAAGTTTCTATCTGCAGTTCAAGGCATCTTTTAGAAAACAAGAGATAATGGCTCATTATTGTATTGAGCATACTGCATTGTATCACTGAGCAGAAAAGTAATATCAGGTTTTTGACTGAGTAATTCTTCAGCAAGATACATATTGTCAAAATGTCCCTGGAAGGATTTCTTCTGTGGAAGGATATATGCATATTGATGAAATGTACGCTGACAAAATACTGTTTGTGGACCTGAGAATAAATTTTAAAAATGTATAACCTTTTCTTTTCCACAGTGCTGTAAGCTATCTCAGTCCTTTGTATCCAGACTGTACTGAGAGTGCCATACTCAGGACATCTGTGGCTGCAGTAGTTTATAGGATGTTGTGGTTGTCCTCTTAACTTAGCAAATGTTGAGTACAAGCAAAGGTGCAATGATAAGTCTTGAAGTGGTTTGGTTTCTTTTTTAATGTCTTAATGCAATGAACCTGCCCCTCAGCTGACATACATCTTATGTTCTGGAGACATAGCCTACCACACTGCTTCTTTTCAGGTGTTTTTCTTCTGTGTGTTTTACCTGGGAATACAGTGAAATATATGTAATTAAGCTGAAGACAAGCTTCTGTAAGAATTGAAGAATATTGCCCCCTCCAGGCTGTTTTTTGGAGAGAGAAATCCTTCTTCAGAATTTATGTTAAATCTTCACATCAGACAAAGGAATATTTTGTCTCTGGGAAGTTCAACCTGCTGCTGCAGTTCATTATACTTATTAGAAGGACCGAGTGTTATGTGGTGGTTCTTAAAAATCAAAGAATCCCCAAACTACTGAAACTGCACTTTTTAAATAGTTTGTTGTTTTTTTCCTCTGCTTTGAGATGTGTCACAGCACACTCAGGGCCCTACAGAGGCTACTCCTCTTCCTACCTGTGCTGGGGGAACTTCCAGAAGGGTCTGATGTCAGATGCTGGTCCCTAGGTACAGGGAACATGCAGATTGCTCTCTTTAGGCTAAAAACAATGTTTAAATTACACATGACCTCAGGAAAAAAATTGGATATCTGATGCACTCGGTGTAAGATTGAACATTTGAGCAATCTGTGTACATGAAACCCCACATCTTCCATGCGACACAAAGTTCTGCAACCTCTGCAATTGTTTCACAGCAGTATCAGTCGCAGCAGTATTAGGCATGAACTCTGCACTATACAAAAGTGAAGAAAAAAAGTGTAGTTAAGATATCTTACAAAATATTTTCCCACTCTTATTCAGGTAACTGCATTTTCATTGCAGACTTTTTTAAAATCTCTCTTTCTTTATGCATACATTGTTTGTTTTTTTAGGAACAGTGGTTCTTAACCAGTGATAGCTGGTTTTATTCAGTGTTCTTTCCTATTCAGAAATTCTATCTTGTGTTTTATAAATGTTTAATGACAGTAACTATTGTACCACCAAAGCTGATGGCAGAAAATCTAGGAAATTTTGTAATATGTAAGTGAGCATACCAAAAAAGATTGGAGATTAGTCAAAAAATCTTGGAATAATCTCTAAAAAATTGTGAAATCTTTCTAGAAAATTTCCTTCCTGGAAAGTGCTCCAAGCCCTGTTTCTGCCAAGGATTATTTTTACAAGACAACTATCTACTAATGGAGAGTCCCTCCATGATGCTGTGCCTGCTCCTGACAGCTAAGGGTTTGTTTTTTCTATTCACTATTCATTGTATATTTTTAATTGTTTTTGTGCCCATGAAACTGAAGACTAGCACTCTCTGGAGCCAAGCACAGCCTCTTTTGTTAGAAATAACGCCTACAGGAGAGGATGGATGTGCTCAGCGTCCCAGCAAGTGGCTTGATATGAAGTGATATTGGCAGGATTCAGACTGAAATTATTACAAAACATGAATGCCACATGTGCAACTGCTGCCTGGCTGTTTCTGTGCTTCTATCCTTTTGTGAAAAAATGTTATCTTAAAAAAATACTATTGACCTTGATCTTGTGCCATTGCTATCTGAAAATTGCAGGGTCTTACAGATCCCAGGATCAAAGGGGAGAATGATTGTTCTGCCAAACATGAAGCTTTTGTAATGACAGTGTTGTGTATTGCTTCTAAAGAACAAGCCTTCTGTTTAGTTTATCTTGCAAACTAGCCTTACCTAGACGTTTGGTGACATGCTGTCTTCTTTCCAAAACAATCTGAGAAACTATTAACAGCAGTTACTATCCAAATCTGCCAGTTATTAATAGCAGGTTGGCATATTTTCAGTTTTACTCATTTGGGTTGTGCTGCTACAAAGTTATAAGGGATTTTCTTTAAGTTAGAAATTCATGCTAGATATTGTGAAATTAAAATGAAGAAAAGTACTGTCTCAAGACAGTTGTAGGTAGGTTTCCTCAATTCTGCCAATACTTTTCAATCCTAGTTATGCTAGGATAGTTGTGCTATCCCTTTTAGTCAGCCCTGGGTTTGTCAACAAGAACTCATGCCAACTGAGTAGTGGGTTTGTGATGAGAACTTTTGAAAATTAGTATGAGATCATTTTCACCTTAGAAATAATTTGAATCTATTTTCAAAGTGTGAAGTTGGTATCTACATTATCTTTTGCTCCCCCTTTGTGGAAGAATGCCAGGTTCTTCTACCATGGCCTTCATTCTTCTCAGTGTTATGTGCCACTCTACTTTTATTAGCACAAGTATAAAATGGTTACAAGCATGTAAGTCATGGAGTCATGAAAATTAAATTAAAGATTTGACATCACCAGAAATTTTTTAGTAGCAATGTAGATGACAGATGACGAAAATATCTTAATAGTTGTACTGTGGCCTGAGACCAAAAGCAAGGACTTTACTGAAGGCCCAGTTGCATTCCTTGATCTAAAGCATTTGATTCATTCCTAACTGACACCATGATTGAAGCCCAGTTACATTTCTTAATCCCAGTACTCTTTAGGAGAAAGAACAACTACCATTATTTCTTTGGTAATGTTACTCATTTTGGAATTACTGCCTATGCATCCCTTTAAAACTTCAGTTACGATCAAACACTCAGACACGACCCTTTAATAAACTCACTGTTCTAGGACACGCCTGGTAATTGTTCTGAGAAATGCATTTTCTTGTCTTTACTCTGGAAAGACAAGCATTGGGTACTTGGCCTCTGAGTCCAAACAATTTAACATCCTATTCCTTCTAATGTAGTAATATCTCTCCACAGATGTTCGAGCATTGAAACACTGTTGTTATTGAACTGGATTTCAGTTCAAGTCCCTCCACTACTTTTGTTCCTAATATTGCTTAACTTTTTCTCTCTGAAGATGACTTCTCTCCTAACACAACCTTTTTTGAGTTGTACCTTTCTCAAAGGTACTGGATGGAATCATTTTGGTAGACAGACTCCCTTTAGTGCTTTCTTTCCATTTCTTGGCTTATGTAAAATATAGCCAGCCTCAGTGTTTAGTATAGTGCCACACAGACACTGCACTCAGCAACAGTCTGGCAATAGTTCATAGAAGCTGAAGAAGCTAAATTTCTGTGATTCTATCCCTTCTTGTATCAGCTTAGCCAATACAACAGTATATTGTCTTGATTCTGCATCAACAAAATTCAAGAGGAGTTTTAGTCTAATTTTTAAATGCTACAGGATCTTTAAGTAAACGCAAAACTTTTGGGGTTTTAGCCTACCTTTGCATGGGAAAATACAGACAGGATTACTGATGAAACCTAGGGTAACATTTTTTGAGTTTATTCTTGGGTAGAGTGAGAATATATTTTCTTTATTTTTAAACCCTGTCCTTGAAGCAACGAATATTTATTAAATTGATTTGGCTTTTATACAGGATAAAGAAATAAGTATCATGCTTTGTCTTTTTCTCTAAAACTTACTGGCACTTTACAAGCATATATTGAAAATGAAAGTTAGAACACTGTTGGGTTTCCAGATGCCGTTTGATGATTATCCTAATTTTTCTTCATCTGTAGAGACTGTGACCAATATAGAGCAAATCTACAGAGATATACTGGAGTTTTATCATTTTCTTCATGTGTCAAACCTGCTTTGGATTAATTTTTTTTGCGTATTTCTGAAAGCTAAGTATAGAGAGAAATTTTGCTCAAGCTTTCTGTTGGAAATTTTTGTTAGTAACAACCTTTGTTTTCCTCCTTTTCCTCTAATAGATTAGTTTGGAATTGCTTTTTTTTTTTTTTTTTGTAATTTTTCATTTTTATAACTAGAATCAGAAATATACTGGAGTATATTCAGTCTTTGATATACATCCACATGATTCTAAGTTTTGACTATAGTTATAAGCTTACTGTTTCATGTGACTCAATTACCTGTGCTAGATAGGATATTTTACATTCTAATATTGCAGTATATCTAAGAGTAGTTCCTATTTCTTCATAGCTCTTGCTAAATTTTGTTCATGACTCTGCTTCATTCCCTTTAATTTTATCTCTACTGATGATACAAAAAATTACTCAGAGTCCATCACCAACACTTTTCAAATTGAAACCAAAGATGATTTCCATGACTGACAATGCTAGTACAATGCGATTTTAAATGGTTTCTGTAAAGTGCTTGTAAAGAGATGCAGTAGAATATCAAGGGCAATGGCAGATATTTAAATTTATTTTATTATAGATTCCAATTTAAATTATATGTACAATATATAACATTACTGGAACACAGTTGTGATCCAAAAGAGCAGTTTGGAACAATCATGTGAGGCTGAAGAGGAAAGTCACAGTATCTATTTAGAAATGAATTTACAGTGGTTTATTTTCAGTAAGAAGGTGAGGAGTCTTCCACAGTTACACTTGCATCAAATTTGAAGAAAACAAGAAGCAAAAACTTTCATTTCTGTGGACTTTTTCAAAGCGTTCGTATTGAATAATTTTCAATGTTTTTAACAGTTGATGAGAAGAAATGCTAATTATGGTAGCACTTATGTTAAATTAGTTTAATCCAGGAGGATAAGCTCCTATAGCTCATTTTACAGTGTAAACAGTAAAGGGACAAAGGGCCTATTTGATGTTGATATGAGGTTGATTTTCATAGAGTAAGTCATCTACAGCCAAGAGAATATAGAATTTTAAAAAATTATAATGTGGATTATTAAATTCTGTGCATTTCAAAGAGTCTATAATTTAATTTCCAATCCCTTATACAGAAATTACCAAAGGACAGCTTTTCCTGATATGACACAGCTGAAAACCTGCAGCAGCCATAGCCCATCTTTAATAATCATCTCTATTTTGAGTGTTCAGTTGCAGGTATATTTCATGTATCAGGGGAGATTCCAAAAGACTAACTTGTAAGAAAAACAATTTTGTGTCCACAGAGTGTTGTCCATCATCAGAGGAGTCTTTCTTTTTTCTTTCTACTCACTGAGCTGAGGAGGTGAGCATATATAAGGTCCCTAAATTCTACTTTTCATGCAAATGACTGATGCCACATCAGAATTATGGGATACAAAGTTGGCAGAGAAGTTGTGGAATGTCCATGCTTGCATATGTTAAAAAATTCACTGGAAATTTAACTCAGAATTTGGCTCTGACTTCAATGTTGACCCTGCTTTGCACAGAGGACTGGAATACATGACCTCTAGAGATACCTTCCAACCTGGATTATTCTAAGTATGCATGATTGCTGTGGAAGGAGATATCCTCTGACAAAATAATCTCAAAAATTTCTCAAATTTCTTATTCAAATTTTCTAACTCTAGTTCTGTGCACAGACTATGGGTGACAATACCTGTATAATGCATAATACTCAATAATAAATATCATCTTCTAGATTTGTGATAGTGTCATGTCAGAATTACAGTACACCTAATTTTCAGAAACATTTTTTCTTACCTTATAACCAAGTTTAGGATTTTATAATCTTGTAACCCAATAAGGGGAGGATAAAATTTCTTGCTGATTTCTAAATCTTGTTTAGTTGATCATATGGTGGCTTTATGATGAGGTTCCTTTCAGATACCAGCTATGCCAAAAAGGTTTTACACAGTGTATCTTGAATACCTATATATTCACAAAAAATATGCCCAATAGGAAAGCAAATAGAGATAAATCAAATTCATGTTTAAATGTGGGTAAATATTATCAAGCATGTATGATCTGCTTATTCCCTTTGTGACAATGAAGACTTGCCTTAATATTCCCAGGAAGATGTCAATTCTAGCTCTTGATAGTAGATGTAATATAGAGGACTGGTTATCACAAAGATGGCATTTTATCAGAGCACAGGAGTTAGAAATAGCTCTATTACACTGGACCATTTATTTCTTTTTAGCTGACACTTCCCTGCACTTATATTGCTAAATTCAAGATTAAGGTTACTGAGTGACAGCTTTAATTTTAAAGAAAATTTTACAAAGTATACAAAAATTCTTTTGTGTTTTCTTCAGAAAAGTGCTTAAGGCTTTGTCCTAACAGCATTGAAATTCAAGACAAGCTGTTACTGACATCCTCTCAAAAGGCAAGCATGGATTCTATTTTTCATGAGCAATATGACTAATTTTTCAATAGCTCAGAATACAGAGCCAGAAACTGGACTCTATTTGTGTATTGTACACAGTGGCTATATATTGTTCTTCAAAACATTTAGGAATCTATGGATTACTCCATGGTGGATTTCAGTACAGCTCGCTCAAAATTTAGGTCAGAGTTTGAACTGATGTCTGCAGAACTTTTTTTGTGGAGATGGAAGGTCTGTGAAAGCTGATGCATAGATTATTGCACATTTTTCTTGGCAGAGAAAGATCTGTCTTCTTCTACTCCAGAACAGCCTCTTTGAAATTTGCTGTATTTTGATTTTAATCTTCTTCTGTATCTGTATAGTATGAATTTTTTCAACAATAATGAATACTTTGAAAATACAGCTCATTTAATTGAGTAATCTCCAGTTTCTATAGCTGAAAGCATTTTTCAACTTGGTGTGTCAGTGTTTTCTACTAATCATTTTTCAGAAAGGACAAATTTTTTATGTGTTTGTTTTTCTTTTTAAGCTGAAGTGTCATATTACAAAACATGACAGGTCTTTGAACCTGGAAGTCCCAGGAATGGGAACTGTGACAAGGGCTCTTCTGCAATGTATTTTGGTAAATCATCCAATTTCATTTATTTTTGCCTGTGTAATTCAGTGCAGCATAGAATCACTGAATCATAAAATACTCTGAGTTGGAAGGGACCCAAAAGGATCATCGAGTCCCACTCCTGGCCCTGCACAGGACACCCCAGGAGTCACACCCTGTTCCTGAGAGCAGTGTCCAAACACATCTTGAGCTCTGTCAGGCTGGTGCTGTGCCCACTGCCCTGGGGAGCCTCTTCCAGTGCCCAAACACCCTCTGGGGGAAGAACCTTGTGCAAATATCCAACCTAAACCTCCCCTGAAACAGTTTCATGCTCCTCCCTTGGGCTGACCCTAGTCTCCAAAGAAAAGAGCACCCTTCAGTGAAGTTGGAGTAAGAATGACTTTAGGAAGCAGCTAGACTCTGTTTTTTTTTCAATCTTACTTGTTGAAACAGCTGATTTTATTAAAGCTGCTGTAATTGAAATGTTTTTGTCCATTTAATGGAAGTCTGTAAAAAGTCTGATGCTTTCTGTAGTATATTATTACTATTTATCATGCAGATCCAGTAAATTTGTTGTTACAGGACTGTTCCAGAATTCATTGATAAGGCCGGTAAAAGATCAGAAAAGAGCACTTAATCATGTATTTAAAGAAACTCCTCAATAAATAATTCTATGGTCTGTAAAAGCAGAACATTAATGAGAAAAAAAAAATGAAAATAAAAAACCCTAAAATAATAAATGTAAACTAATTTAAAAGTCTTGCCATTAAAGTTGGCATCAAGTTTTGGGAATGGCCAGTAATTCTTCTTAATACTGCAGAGAGTTGTGCTTAGAAAATCAGTATGATGTATCATTTTTCATAATATAAAATAGTGGTTTATCACATTAATAAATCCCACAGGCCAATTTATTCTTGCATTTTGACTAACCCCCACAATCAGAGGTGAAAATGTTTTTGTCAAGTGGTGGCCAGTTTAGATCATGGGTTTTTTTTCCCACAGTCATTTCCAGATAACCCACAGAATAATATGCTAGTGAAGTACTGATGGTTGACTGAAGTATTTTTACATGTGCGTTTTATTTTTTGACCCCTCATATGATTTTTTTCTGTTCTCCTCAGCGATGTCACACAATCAAGGTCGTGATTGTTATGGAGTATCATCTGATAAGTAAAAGATGGTTAATGTTACTCATTCCAGGCCAGTCAGAAAGAAGAAACAAGGTAAACTCTATTACCTCCACTTACTCTCTACTGTATGGAAAGATTTTATTTTTATATATATATTTTTTTTATATTTATATATATATATATATGTATGTATGTATATAATACTATAACATTATTCAAAGGTTAACCTTATCTGTTATACCTCAAAGTGATTCAAATAAAAATACTCCATAATACATCAAGGTAGAAATAAAATAGTTAACAGACTGTAACACTAGTTTTATTCTGAATACTTTATGATTCCTCACTGACTTCCTCTTTCACTATCATTAGCTAATTTTCTGTTAATTCTTTAAGCACTAAGTACTTCACAAAAGACTTTATTGATGTCATTTCACCTATGTTTACAGTGTTGTCCTCAGAGAAATGAAAATTGCATAAGGATGTAAGTCTTGCAGCAGATTAAGCAGTTGTGTTACTGTTTCCTAAACCAAACTGCAGTAACCACTGGAGATTCAGTGGTAAGGTCTCATCACAAAACATGATGTTAATACTGTAAGAGCAAGCACATAATGTAATTGTTCCAGTTCAAGGTCTATGCTTTTTCATTTTTCATCAAGTTAAAATATCTTTGGGATAAAACTGTACATTTTATCTTTTGCTTTTGTTTTTCCCACCAGGCAATTTGCTTAAAAGCCTGTATAATATCTTTATAAAGTAAACATAAATTGTAGCCCCCAATGTATAGTTTTGCAAACCCTGAATTAGATGTGAATAAGGCACTTGACTGATTCAAAGACAAAACAGGTTCAGGAAATAATGTGAAGATTCCAAAATGAGTTTAACTATAGAAAAGCACTTTGGAAGCAAAGATCTTCAGATTGAAGGTGATTATGTATGTAAGGCTATACTGGTGACCAGACCAAATAAGAAACAGCACATTTTCAGTCCTGCAACTCAGCCCAGCAGGCTTTCTAGAAAGTGATATCGCTATTATGGACTGGCAGAAATGCATTAAATACTTTTCTCAAAGTTCAGGTAGTATGGATATTGCACTTTTGAGTCTGTTTTTCCATGAAGAGCTCTCTGGAAGAAAGGATAGAGCTTCACAGTGCACTCTGTCTTGCACTGTGAAAATAACAATGGAAGTACTTCCCTTATTATGTCATTGTAAAAGATAACTGATGATCCTCATTGAAGACCCACATGTTCACATAAAAATGTTCTTGGTATTTTTATTTAAGAAACTTGCTCCATATTTGTATACTGACAGTCGTAAACTGTATATTTTTTACTTATATATATGAAATATTTTTATTAATTAGGGCCTAATATTGGATTTTTCAGGTTTTTAATTTTGAAGACTTATTTAGCTGATAATGTAAAAAGTGAAAAACGGTACCTAATACTTAATTTTTATTTTAGAAAAATTCTGAAATGCTACTATACTTCATTGTAGGAAGTGTATAGAAATGCTTTAAGTAGTATAGTAGATACTGGTAGCAACAATTGGACAATAGACACAAGTTTCCAAAAAGGAAAGCAATCCTAACATGAAGGTAAAAAGGAAGACGCAAAAATCTCATGGCTCAAATGGCTCATTTGCCATTAAATCAGGACCCAATAAAGGTGCATTACAACAAGGGGATCTGATTTTCAGAGGAAATCAAAATTTTCTGAAAATTTGGCTGATTATATCAATTATTGATTTCCACTTGAAAAAAGATATTAAGCATTTTATCTCGACTTTTTTGAACCTAAAAATAAAGTTAAGCCAAATACTAATTAATTTTAAGAGGCTATTGCTTGCAATCTCTGCAGATAATCTCCATTCTTTCTTGGCTGCTAATTTGTGTGTCTCAAGTCATAATGGCTGGGTAAATTAGTGGTATGAAGAAGACTAAACTGATGTCTCAGGAGCTGCCATTGAAAAATGAGACACTCTAGGGTTAATTTTTAAGTTATTTGACTGTACATTGGTTTTGACATAAGTTGTTGAAAAGGGCTTGTGTCCTCTTTCAAATGTCTGTGAAAGCAATGCATACAAATGAGAAAGTACACAAAAAATCAATACTTTGAAAATTCTAATTTAAGGTCTAGAAATGTGTACAAAGACACTAGAGCAAACTGTAAATCTTTGAGATTAATAATAGTAACACTAATGCATACTAAGAAGGATGGGAAATTATGTGCCTTGATGCAGTGTGGAATGGCAAATGTTGTAATGCTCTAATAGTTATTTGGACCACCATGTTTGCCAAAAGGGCCCCTAAATGGTATTTGGAAGTACATCTTTGTAATCATTTTACACATCAGTGTGATTTGTAAAATCCTAAACTTAATTTAGTTTGAAGATAAAGACACTGTGGTGTATAAAAGGAGTGGTCAACATAAAATGAGACGTCATTTGAGGGAAACAGAGTAAGAAATTAATGAGGAACTGAATTCAGTGACTTTGTGGATTTCTTAATCACCAATTTTACATGGACATACTTTGTATTCCTTGTTTTATTTTCTGAATTCTTTTTATTCTAATGTCTGCTTACACAATAATTGTCAGTATAACTACACATTAAAACTATATAAATATTTTTAATACCCTGAATTATATTAAGACACATTAGAATACGCTATCCAATATAATTACAAAAATTTGATGTTTCTCTCCATTATATAAAATTTTGCCTGATCAAATGACAATTTTTATTATCTCACATAAAAGAAATCAGGGAATAGTGCATAAATTGACCATAAAAACACTACACTATCACACAGTCATGTGCTCCTTTGTATTGATACTCTGAAATACCAAGAAATCTGCATGTTTCAGTTCCAGCTATCACAAATACTAAGATAGAAAAAATGTGAAGGACATATTTGAAAAAATATTTAATTGTTTTGGCTGCTTCTTAAATAAACTTGGACATATTTTAGCCTTGCATCAGCAAAATGGACTACTAAGATTTCTTAATTATTTGTAAGACTTTATGTATTTGACATTGATAATATGTGTGTCACATCTATATTAGATTCATTAGTCTACTAATTATATGATCTTATTTTATCTAAACTATAAACATCTCTCAATCCCTCTCTAATGAACATAACAGCATTTGGAATTCTTGGTGCTCTTATTACAGCAGTTTCAAGTCCTGGACTAAGGTTCTTCACTTTCCCTCTGTAGCTGAAGACTCTCGATTTTAAGAATTTTCAGTATTCAAAAGCAAGTTAATTTACACACAAGTGTAATAGTGTTTAATAAAGAGCCTGGATTTTGCAATATTTGAAGATTTTTCTTTCTTCAATACTCAGCATAGAGAATGGGACGAAAGTGTGGTAAACAAGATCCTGTTACAAACATACAGTTCAACTTTGCTATTTCATAAATTCCATGTGCTATATTACTTGCTCACTTCATCTGATAACCTAAAATAGTCTAGTTAAGTGGCATTATATTATGGTCGATGTTCCATATTTAATAGCACAGTAGATCTAGTTAATTATAATTTTAAAAACATCATTTTTAAAAATAAATATAACATAAAAATATGCCACCTCAATAAATCTCAGTAATGTACACAGAATAATAAAATTCATGTCTGCATATAGCATGATGGCTGTCTAGGGACTGCATTCTCATCTAAATCAAACTATTGCTGTAATTTTTTTTTTTTTAATTTGGTTTCTACAGATTGATTTATTTCTTCCTCTTCACTAGAGAACTTAGTGGCAATTTTAAGGCAGCTGAAACCTTTTAAAAATATATAATCAGAGGGGGTTTTTCCTAAAAATTAATCAGAGATTATAGGAAATACTATTTTCTATCATTTTTCTTTGTGTCATATGAATTATTCTAGCAATGGCTCCTCAAACCACAGCTATATGGGTGTTTGGCCTGGAAATCTACACACCCTTTATTGAATCTTCATGCACAAATATCATATTGTGAGCATTGAAATTTTTGGAGTCTTATCATGTAAATTCCTTTTAAAATATCTACATAAATGGGATTAGCTGAGGTGCTAACCCCAAAGCTGCTTTCACCTAACAGTTTCACGTATGGCTTTTCTGGAAGAGCAATACAGAATCCAACAGCAATTGCATCCCTTTGATATAACAAAACCAGTCAAATGCTTTGAATTGTTTCCATTAGAGGAGAGAAATTATTTGATAGACCATGTTCATTTACAAAGAATTTACAAAATCTTCTTTCTAAGAACACAGCATGAATCAAATAGCTGGAGACAATTTGTGTTCTCACATTTCTCAGCATTTTCCCAGGATTCCTCTCTTCAGAGGCATTTCCAGTTTTTCTTCAGGGTCATTTCACTTTTTCGTCTCTATGGCATTTTCATTGTTTCTCTGACTTTATTTGTCTTTTCTTAGGTGATTTGCACACAGATATGCTCACATTCACTTTTTAGCACCAAAGAAACTCCTTACTCTTCAGTGTCTAAGCAACCTTGTATTTCAGTGAAATAACAATTTTTTAATGTTTCTTGTTCAAAACAGAAGTAGTAACAGCTTGCTGAATCTCTCCTGAATAAAGAGTGACTGTCAGCTTTATCGTACTAATTCTCTTTCCCAAATAAAGCCTTATGTGTTGTCTGAGGGTGAACTGTTTTTATAGTTATTTTAAAAACTGTTGAGATGATAAAATAATTTTCACATAGAATTCCTAGCCAAAATGAAAAATGTACTGAAAGGTCAAAAGAAGTACAGTGCTTACGTCATTTTCCTCCCCACTGATGAGCTGTGTGAAGAACTTTAACCTGTAGTCAGTGCCTATGTCAGCTTTTGAAGGAGTTTTATTCATGTTCCTCATAATCATTTTTTTGTTCCCTGGGCTGATAGGAAGCATCTAGCAGAAAGGGATCACAAATAATGCATTGACTTTGCCAAGAGATCCCAGAAGTCTGTTTAGAATGTCACAGCAAGAAAGACAATGGGGGAGAACATGACAAAATGCCTTTTATTTACAGGGATCATAACTTGTAATGCACAGGTTCAACACTGAGATAGACTGTAGTAAGCCTCAAGGATTTCTGCTGCTTTAACTTTGAATGACCCAAGGGCTTGAGACTAACAAGGAGAAGTAATTATTTTACCCTGAAATATTCATACAAATTGCTACATATTCTGTTAGCATGTCTTGTCTAGCAAAGTTCAAAAAAGTTAACAGCCTTTGAGTAGATAACAAAGGGCAGAATAATTTATTTTTTGCCCCCTTTTTGCGTCCTACCTAAATTTCAGACATAATGCAGTAAAGGCCAGTGATTTACAAGATGTTTCCTTCCTGAGAATATGAATCAAAGAGAAAGAAAACAAAATCAATTAGCAGGGGAAAAAAATGGAGGAAAATATTTGTATAATTTGTGAGTGGCTATGCTGTACTGGCCATTGTGAAACTCTATCATATACCACACAATTAACAATCTTTTCTGTCTAGCCATCAAGATAAGCAGATGTAACAGGCTGACCAATTTACTATAACAGGTCTTTTTAGACTAGACTGATTGCAGGAAAGACTGATTGCATAAAAAATTACAGAGAATGTTGCAGATGACATTAAATATAGATGCTACATATGCTAGCATTTTTCCAAGTCTTATTCAGGCTGAATATCACATATCTCTTAGTACAGGGGACCCCACAGGCAGCCATAGAAGAGGATTAAGCAGGCTGTCAGTATTTTTCAGATAACACATGGATAGATCATGGCAGTTAATTTTGCCCTATTTTCAGGTTATTTGTGTAATTTTCTGGCTGCCAAAAAGTATGCATAAACTGGCTTTCGGTGCCATTATTCACACCCTTGCTGATAGAGAAAGAAACCACATTTTATTGTTACACCGTACACGGACTCATTCCTTAGTGGACCAGTTTTGGTGCATACACAGCAGATCATTCCTGCTTGCTCACTGAAGTAGTTCTAACCCTCCCTGATTCTTCATACCCTATCTGAGAATGCTGTACTCATGAACTGAACCTTACTTCTTGTACTGAGAAATAAACAAGCAGAACAACTGCTGGAGCAGTACGTAGACCTACTGAGTCATAGCCCGGAACAGTGTCTTCCTTCTGTACACATTGAAGCCTTTCTTCCTCAGTCTGTGATCTGCAAAACCTGCATTAACATGATTTTGGAGGTTTTACACATCTATAAAGGAAATTGAAGATCTTGAAGATACTGTACTGATTATATAATATATAATGCTCTATTCTCAGGTTCCTTATAGGTGTAACTTCTTGCCTTGGTATCTTACTGTCAGTTACCAAAATACCAGGTATGCCAACTTGTGAATGATATTTTAAAAACTCTTACAATCATTGTATCTCATGATTTTTTTACAAGAGCATCAATTTTGGATGAAGGTCAGGCAGAATTCTGCATGCCTTACAACCCTTTCATTTTTTAAATTATTCTTCATAATTTTCAGTCTTAAATTGTAATGTAGTTTACTCAGCACTTCTTGAAACTGTTATATTTCACACTAGTATCTGTAACATAGTAGGTGAACTGATCCCTGCTAGGTTTTTTTAATGAGTACTACCTTTCCCAGCTTTTCAAAATTGCAAATTCCTTAGATGCTAAAATAATAGCTATAGAGTTCTGCGGCTAAAATATTAAATTGGTTTTAAATCTATATTGAATTATGCTCTAGATAAATTAATCTGCATGCTGATCTTGTTTATATGAGTTCATACGCTTATGCCCTTTAGAAAGAGGACATTGTGCACACTTTCAAATGTGTGACGTGTGTGAGAAGGCACAGAAGCCAAGCAACAATGAGGTAAAATGAAGAGAATAGACTTCTTAGCATTGCAAGTACCATCTGTTCTGTAGAAACGCATCCTCTGTGTTGGCATTGCCACAGTGGTATGACATGTGTTATTACTTTTAATCATACTTTGTGCTGAAGAAAAGTCTGGTTACATGACAGATTCAGAGGTTGCAGACTCCCTCAGAGTTACTGCCTGGAAATCCAAGACTGCTTAGAGTGTTCAATATTTTTGTTGCTGAAATATAATGACTTGTGTAAAATTATGCAACAGGGGACCAGTATACTAGGACAAGTATTATTACATTTCTGTATGAGATGAAGAAAGCAGACAGCATTTACATGAAAAAGATGACATTTTCATAATATTCTGGAAAATTGTGTGCTAAGGAATTTGTTGTCATTTTCCTAGGGCTGGCAACATTAAGAGTATTGGAGGATAATAATAGACACAAAAAATGATGGAAAGATTTCTGACCTGACTCAGAGTTTTTGCCCAATTTACTAATTACAACAATGCTTTGTTTATCAAAACAAGGAAACAGTTCAAAGCCGCTATGTAAACCCGTCCTTACTGAGACATCTGTTGTGAGGTCCTCACATATGTAAGAAGGAAAAACTTACAGACCTAAACAATGGTTTTCCATGCATCATAACAACTTAGTTTATGTAATTCACAAAAACACACATCTACTTCTCATCTATTCTTGGCCACTGTCAGCTAATGTAGATGCAAGATGTTGTCCTTATGCATTAAATAGAGACACAATACTAATATGGATTGTCTTTTTTCAGTTGCTGAAGTATTAATAACTACCGGTCCTGGAATCACACATTCTAGTTCTGTTTGCACTGACAACCAAATGATGTCATATATCTCTCTTGATTAGACCTCACTTTCATGTCATCAGTGACAATGACCTTTCATGCACAGACATGTGGAGATATCTAACTTCAGCCTATGTGTTGTCAGGAGACTGTTACTAATATCTGGATCCCAAGGTTTTCTGAAATGAGAAACAGCCTTTTGGTCTTGTGTTATATTCAAACAGCATGGCATCCAACTCATGTTATACAGTTATGATGCCCAAAACTACAGAAGCTTGGCAATTCACTTAGGAACTCAAGTACTTTTTGAATGAAAATTAAACATCAGAGAACTGTTTCATTAGATAAAACATTTCAATCAGTGCTGTTTTGAATGTACTCCCAAAATATCTTTTCCATGACTATTTTTCCACATAATATTTGTTTGGTAAAATACTTCAATTTAAATGTTTGTTTTTTTAACATTCTAATTTGACTTGTCAAAAATCTTCTCAGGAGAAGCCTGTGCTGTAATTTTTTTAATTCTTCAGTGCCCATCAGTATTCTATACCACATAGAAATAATCATAATGTACAATGTTATTTTTATAATATAGGCTGAATATGATTAATTAAAGAAAATTAGATTATGTAAGTTTTTGTAATCATTTTCACTTGTTACTAGAATAAGCTAATAACACTGTACTCAGAATATATGCTTTCAGAGACTTTATGAATCACCTGTAAAAGGACACTGATTATCATTTGCATTTAGGATTTTGTCTTGCATACTGCTAAATTTGAAAAAACTGGTTTTGTAATATACGTATTCTTGACTAGCAGAGCCTTCAAAGTGGTGGCTATGTTGTAGTCTGCATATTAAAGCAGATGTCAATGAACTCCTACCACTAAAAAAGCTACATAAAACGTGCAAATCAAACTGTGTTCATCATAATCACTTAATATAACTGCACATATCTCATTAAATATACACATTTCTCTAGAATAAAAAAAAGAAAAAAAAAAACATTCTGCATTATTTTAATTCTGGTTTTGTAATCCCCTTTGAAGTCCCTGGAATTTTTACCCTGAAGAAAATAATAAGTGATAATATACTATTATTTATATGATTAGTCACATCACTCTAGTCTTCGGAAGACGTAACAGGGAAGAACTAAAATTTACTGGTTGCTAAACCCCAAATATACTGATTTCTTACACTTAGCTTTCTCCAAGTCTAACAGCTAATACAGAAATTTACATATCTATTAATAGATGTTATACAGGATGGTGTGTGACAATTTTGGGAAAAAACATGGGCCGCATCCTACACTTCAATATTATCTTTAAACTGAACAGAAAATGTGAAGTTCAATTTACTATGAGTCTTTCCAAACACAGAGATACTCAACTGGTTCAGGACCCTCCCATTTTGTTGTCTGGCTTTCAGATAAGTTCTTATGAGGCTTAGTAGCTACAGCTGAAATTTTCTAGAAAATTAGTTAAATTTTTCAAGCTACAGACATAATGAACATTTCTGAACATTTCCACTGGTGGCTAAATCACTGGACTTCAATCACTGATGTATTTTGGGTTTGGGTAAATTGGCTTTTGACTAGGTGTACAAATCTATGCTTCTGGAGGTTACAGAACCAGGTTCTAGATTTCCTTCTTACTTAGGTACAAAGTGTGAAGGTTGTTCTTTGGGTGGCAAAAAAACTCTCCTAAAAATAACAGACTTCCCAGTTTACTCGGCCATAATCTAAAGATTAGGACACAAAGTCCCGGAAATTCTGATGGATAATTACTGAAAAAAGACTCCCAGGCTTTGAGCCTTACTCAAAATTAATGGCTGCTCATGGTGGTATTAGCATCTGCAGATACTGGCACTGGGAAATAGGACCTCTCATGGTGGCTTAAAATTTTGTCAGAAAGCAAGCACTCAGTTAAACAATCCATACCTCTGCACTTTCACTTGCTCCTTTAGCTGAACAGTTTGCACAGAGTGCAATATTAGGTTCCCAGCTTGACCTGCGACCTTCTGTGAAATCAGGCCACCCCATTATGTCCTGGACATAGCTTTGATGCAGTCCTCACAGGCTCTCCCAAAATTCATGCGTTACTATTATTCAGTCCAGAGGCTGCACATATCCCTGTGCTGTGTTTCCTCCAGCAGTGCTTGAAAATGTGCTATTATTGAAAGAGTTAAAAAAAATCCCCTTGGAAAAGCTAATTATTGCATGCAGATACTTCTTTGTGTGATCAAGGAGGGGACAATTTAATAGGCTCTGTAATACAACCAAGAACAAAATTGCTTTAAAGGAAGTCTCTTGTTGAGTGACAACTCTGTTGCCTGAGCCAATTAGGTCCCAATAAAGAGTGTTGAATTGGCTCCTGCTTTCTCATTAATTATGTTCTGTCACAGACATGGGGCTTGATTTAGCAATTTTGTATTACATTAAGATACTGAAAGGAATGGAACAAATGGCTCACTCTGATAATAGGCATTCTATACACGGTGTGACATTTACTATCCAGCTGTCCATAAGGCAGCCTAGCACTTCAGTTCAGGGGTTTATTTGTCATTGCTTCAAAGGGACACTCAGCTTTTCACAAAAAAGAAACAGAGAGGCTAATAGATAGGACAAAATGTACTGCTGATATGCTTTATTAGAGATAGGATGCTAGGGTTTTGCTAACAAGCTCATCCGTTGGGACTAAGCCGAGTTTGCTGTCAATCATCCTACACACAAAAGCACACTAGTTAACAAGGAGAAATGAATTACAGACACTTATTCCTGCCTGTGGGATCACAAATACACCAATCTGTGAAAGAGGCACAAACTCAGAAGACAAACTACATATTTGTCAATAACCTCCTAGAAAGAACCCTAGTAATTCTTTGAAGACCTTTGATTTAGCTTCCCTCTAAAATACATGTATAGGAAATGTTTTAGTTACCATGACATTTTCCTTTGTTACTTGTACAATTTTTCATCACATTAAAAACACAAAACTGAGGAGGTCTGCAAATGTTGTGCTAGGTATACACACTGCTTTTTATACCAAGCCACAGGGGGCAGCTACTGTTGTAATATTCATTAATAGCAACAGAAAATTAAATCTTAAAAACTTTAGTTTCAGGCTATCTTGAGTCAATGTGTAGTGCATAATCTAAAGCCCAATTTATGTCTTATATAATAATTAAAATAGCAGGATTATTTTTTATAGCAGGATTTTTTTTAGGCTGAGCTTATTTTTTCACCCTCCATTGTATTTTCGCAAGCAGAGTTTTGATCCATTGCTTGCATTACAGTTGCAAGTTCAGATTCAATGTGCAATTCAATAAGCACATTGCCTTATAAATGCTTTGTTTATGTAGGCAAGTAAATATTATTAATGCATATATTTATGTGCATGTATGAATTTAGACATGACTGTTTGACCTTGATTATATCTTCTTGTCAAAGAATTGCCATTTATAATGTAACATATCCAGTAAAATTGACTTCATCAATAAATAAAAATCCTTAGGAAACTGGGAATTTCTTTTGCAAAGTATTAGTTTCATTTCAAAAAATATCCAAGAAAAAAAACCTCTAGATATGAAAGAGCAATGAGGAAAATGAACAAATGTGTGTTGTTGAGATAAGAAAGACAAGGTTCATTTTCTGGACAGAAATGTGCAGTCAGAGACTTTACTGAAGTGTGTCTAATCCTTGCCACTGAAGTCATATCTAAACTAAAGCAATGATTTCCTCAGTTTTCCATGTCTAGAGGATTTTCTGCAATAATAATTCTTGTTTCAGGTGTATGGAATAGTGTTCCTGAGACTTTGCTATTAGACAGTGATATTATCTATTTGAGAATACCTTATTTTGCCCTATTTTGAGATAGCAATCCTGCAGGTAAGTCCTTCATTACCTCGTCTATCGGGGTTTAGTGCTCTTTCACCAAAATTTTAAAATGCTCCTTTAAGCTTCCTTCTTCCTTTGCAATTGCTAATGCTGCAGGCCAGGAGTATGAAGGGGTCACCCTCTAAGCAGCTCCCAGAAACAAAACTAAGATGTTCTTGAATAATTTAAGAAAGAGTAGACAGACTTCTCCCAGTAACCCACTCAGGCCTGAGTTAGTGTGTATGAACAGTTTTGTTGGCAATATTGGCTGAACTTTTCCACCTGAAAAACTTGGCTAACAGATTTGTGACCCCTCACGCAGTTAATGAAAAAAAACCCTCTCCCAATCCTTAACAACCATTAATGCACTAGGAAGGAGGCTTTGCAGATTTTAGGCAAGGCAATATGCCTTCAGTGAGTTAGGTAGAATGATGTCAGGTGACTTATACTAAAATCTAATTAATGCTTCTTGCAAAGTGTAACTTTCTTCCTGAATGGCTAAGACTGTGAGATTCTGCTCAGCATCCTCCCAACAAATATCTTCCAAAGATCTCCCAATTTGTATTTTCATTGTTTGTGTCTTCTTTACAGCCCTTCAACATAATCTGAGAAGTCAATATATATGCAACGAATAAATACTAAAGAAGGCTAAAGAAGGCTAATACTAATAAAAACTAAAGAAACAAACTCCTAATTAAGCTGCCTAATGCTATTTCTGACCCATAAAGGGCAGTGTGAACCTGATAATTTTTTCATGTAATTGTTATCCTTCAGTCTTACTTACCTACTCATTAAGTATTCTGCTTTTCCTGTGATGATTTTACAAACTTAGAAGGAAAGAAAACGTGCTACAAAATACATTTCAGTATTTCTGCTATCAGCCTCTCCATCCTTGTCTCCTGTTGTGTAGGTGGTTAGAATCATCTATCCCCATTATCTTGTCAGGTCTCATACATGCTTAATTTCAAAATGGCTCCATCTTTTCTAGCTTATACGTATCTGAAATTTTCCATTAATTATTTTTATTGCTGTAACTCTATTTCCTTCTCTAAATAAAAATGAAACAGTAGAAATTTTTAACTTGGAAAAGGAACATATCCAGTCATAGTCAATTGAGAATAAAAGCAGCTGTATTTGAAAAGCATGCGGAGCTAGAGAGCTTCTGTCTCTTCAAGCAAAATAACTTGACCCAGACAGCAATTTAGGTCACACTGAACTTTTTTTAAACATTAACAAAGAATGAAGAGTTCTTACTTTGGTTTCCTAGATCTTGACAAAGTATTTCCTCTTCAAATACATCTTCAGTTTTATATAAAAGTCCTGATTCTTAAGTCCAGTGAACACAGGATTTGAAGGGCTGGAGGGATCACATTGAAATTAGCTTTTTCTGAAGCAGACTCTCAGCCATGGGTTCAGGCAACACCAGTCTGGCATGGGTCACAAATCTGGCTCGAGAGTGGTTTTCCTTGCACCTGGAGGTGATGAGCTCCCGAAGAGCAGTTACAGTAGTAGTAGCAGTAGTGTCCCATCTACACCCTCTCAGTGAAATATAATTGTGCAACATGGTTGCAGATAAAAGTGAAATAAGCCAATAATTAAAAATCATCCCTGCCAGTGATTTCTCCACAACATACTGCTGAGGGATTTACTTATCTGGAAAAAGGCAAGTGGGCTATTCTATCTGATGACAAATTACTACCTGTAGCTCCTGCTTTAGCAGGACAGTTTCCATGTGTTCTGTGCACTGCAAATGTAGGAGAGATTCTTTCAGAGTGTATCTCAGAGAACTGTTAGGAATTCTCACAGGAGACAAGCTCTCTACAGTGACTATATGAGGAAATTGATGGAGACTGGCTTCCTAAGTTTGACAACTTGAGGTGCAAAGTATTACCTTCTGTTCATCTTTCAGAACAGAATTAATGATTTTAATGATTTTCTAGGATCAAAGCAAGAGTTTCTAGACACCAAGCAGAGTTTGGTGTTTCTTTATGAATTCTTAAGTTGTATTCAAGTGGTATTCTAAAAAGTGATGTCTCCCTCCCCTGGAGAATATATTTATATTGTTATGGTATCATGGGAATCTTCAAAAAACAGTTTTACCTAGAAACTAGTTTGTCTGGTGTGTTTCATTTGGATTGTTGATAATTTTATAGGATTAGATGCCCCAATGTTCATCATACAAATTCCAGCTTTTTAATTACTGTGATAATTATTACAATGATGACAAATGAAATGTTATTGACACAGGAATTGGGTGAGAAAGAGTGATTCTTTGAGAGTTGGTGGAAATTGCTGAGGTAATCTACATTTCCAGTCATCTGCACAAAATAGGCTTACTCACTAAATCATTTAAAATCTTTTTCTCAAAAAGAGACTATGAAAAAAATACATGTGGCTAGGTTGGCAGACAAAACCTAGAAGGTGATTCCTGTTGGAGATAAAGTTTCTGCGCTATGACAGACGTAAAACTGGTGGTATATCGAAGCTGAAACTCTGAAATATCCCAGAAAAACTATAGTTACATTTTTTATGAACTACTTGTATGTAGTTTTGGGGATGTTCACTATAACTGGTATGTTACTAATAAGGTGATTTACATATTCATCTCCTCAGATCCAGTCTTTTTTGTCTTGGAAGAAGATGGCCTTTTGGATGACAGTAAGTTTAAGGATGGTTTTGACAGTACTAGTGCTTTATCAGTGAGAGTGCTGTAGCTCTTGTTGAGGGGGCACTGTTTGGAGAGACATAGGAATGTCCATGATTTTGCCAAGGAACTGTCACATTGGTCTTTCATATCAGCAAACCAAAATCCTGTGCAGCTGTCTGAGCTAGTGCATGACCATGCAGACCAGATTTGAAGGTCAGGTACTGCCAAGATTACAATATCCACTGACAAATGAAATCTTCCTTCTTCACAATGAAGTTAATTTATTTCAGTATTGCAAAAAGAAGCAAACCCCTGATGATGATGAGCATTAAATGCTAGTCTTGGAGTCTACTTTAATAGTCCCTCAGTCCTTTCCTCCCAGTTCAGTCTACAGTTATGAGTCCTCCTCAGCAGCTGTTGGTATTTTCCTTTGCCTATTTGCCTTATTGGGTTTTTGTGGTTTTTTTAATTAAATGCATTTGTTTATTTTAATTGGATGTACATTCAGCATCTTTCTTCTTGTTTATAATGTCCATTTCTATTAATGTCTAAGTTTTCATAATTTCATCTTAAAACTTAATCTAAAAAACAAGGAAAATTAATCTTCAATATTATTTTTACTGCAATCAGCTTAATGCAGGATGTTGTCTGTCGGCTCGAAAATATTGAAAGGCAGTCATAAAAAACAATTAGCATGTGCCTTGGGAAGGAATCTGAAGAATCAGGATAAGATCTCAGTTAGAAGATTGTCTGTGAGGTTACCCAGACCATCTGTAGCACTGTCACTGAACACAAGGCACAAGACCAGGATATCCAGATATTTGCAGGATGAAATACTTGGGAACTCTGATAAAAAATCCCCTAATTATTTTCTGTCTTCATAAGCCAGAGTTGCAAAAGATGACATGTTGGGAACAGTTTAATAACCACAGATGTCCAGTGACAGGTAGTATTCTCCTCTAAAATAGCTTTACAATTATACTACATTTTAAAATACTGGTTTTTTTGCTTTACAAAACTTCAGACAAATGTTGTTTGATGTTCCTGATGCTTCTGTAGTCTAAAATCAGTTAAACTTTGGCCTCACCAGTTACATATTAAGTATCACCAACACATCAGTTAGTGTGCCTTTGAGATTTTTTAAAATATATATTTGTCCTTTTTCTTGGAAATGCATATGATAATCACCCTGAATGCAGATGGTATCACTTTTTTACACTGTTAAGAACTTTATTGTCAAAATCCAAAATTATTTTATATTTATAATGTAGCTATATTTTCTTTCATTTTCTTCCCCTAAACTGTTTTCTGTGCTGGTTCTTCTGTGACTATATCAGAAGTCTGCTTAGATCAGGGAATTTTAGATGGTAGCTAAAAGCCTTTCATTCTTTTTCTCTAGAGGCCTAGGAAACATAGTGTAACTAGGATGTAGAGATAGTCCATGAATGTCAAGAAATGATCCCTGAAATCTCTCAGGCCTTACTGGTGAGCTTGGGGATTCTAGAGGAAGGTGAATACCTTGCAATCTCTGCTGAATTCGAGGAGGATATGGCCAAGCTTTGTAAGATAAGCTAAAGTTAGCAGAAGAATGAAAGTTTGAGAGATAAGTCAGGCCTGAGTTATGCACTGCTGTCTGTTATTACTTCACATGAAATCTATAAGATGACCAAATTGTTGCAATTAGTCCATTTTGGAGCAAGATTCTAACAACTAATTAAAATAGTCATAAAAAGTCAGTTGATTTTCCTGTTCAAGGGTGTTTTTTTTTTAATTCAGCAAAAACATTGAGTCTGGAAAAAACAAATGGTTCTTTCTTGCTCAGTTCTACTGTTTCAGGTTTTAAACCTAGGCAATTTAAGTGGAAATTGTGAGAGTAAGCTGGAATAAGGTATTTTTTCTTATGCATACAGGTAATTATAAAGTTATTAAGACATGAAACATAAATTTGGTGCAAATGTTTCAGTAGAGAGTGCTGGAATGTAATACATGAAAAATGAAAGGTGTGCTCTAATCGCAGCATGGCACTTCAGATCTGAAATCTGTTTGACAACACTGCTAGGTTGGCTTGGCCATATTATAGAATCTCAAGGAAAATAATAATGCAAAGGAAATAGTAGCTAATTGCAGTTTTTGTTTATGAACTGATTCAGTGAAACATGTTAGATTGTATATCTTCTCTATAACTACATTATGCTAATTAGCTAATAACACATTTTCCAAATGATTTTTAAATAGCTCTGTTTAGATTCTGACTCATACAAGTAGCAAGCTGTTACTTTTTTTGCATGAGCTACAGTTAGTGATTAAAAATTATGTGCGTGACTCAAAAAGAAAAGTTCAAGTTTTAAATAATCATAAAAAATGCTTAGGCAGTCCAGTTGAAATACAAAGTATGAAAGGGTTGTTGTAATTAAAGACTGAACAAAATTAGATTTATACCTTTTTTTAAGTATATGAAAACAGGTCCTTCAGACTTGACATATAAAAAATAAAGATTAATACAAAATATAAAGTATATTTTTATAGTTTTTTAATATATAAAAGGACAAAAAAAGAAGATATATTTTTATAACTGTTTCAAGCCAGAATTATGACTAGTTTACTCCATCCCCATGAATCAGACACAAGTTACCCAACAACTGTCTGAATATGTTCAGACTGCCAGTATAAAACTAACAAAAATCCCTCATGAAATAGAAATGAGAGGAAAACCTCTTGCGGGAAAAAAGTAGTACATGTCATAGTGCTTTAGCCACTTCAAATGTTTGTTTGAAAATAGCCCAATTGTTTAAATCACTTAATGAGATATCAAAAGAAAAGCAATTAAGAACTTTTTATATTATTCTTTTATTTAAAAGCATCCTTGTAAGTATAGGTTATAAAATGAAATAAATAAAAATAAATCCTCATTGATTCATATGTTTCTAAACATCCAAGAATTTAGGACAGTAGGATTAGTGATTTAGAATAACTCAAAATACTACTCATACAACCAGAAATAATGCCCAAATATTATGCATCATAATTGGCACTTGAAAAAATCAATATTGAATTGGAGTCATTAATACTGTTTTTCCTTTTGGTGTGACAGTGGGCTTATAAATAGGAGTCTCAAAATAAGCCTACATAGAAATAGGAATAGTCTAACACCTGTAATGGACCTCACTTTGTATCCTCATTTTGCTAATTTGTTGCTGAAGAATAAGTAAAGGGATCAAAATTGTGCACAGATAATAAGAAGGTTCACTTTCATTTTCTTCAGTCATTTGGGAGTGTTTTGAATTGGTACTCTTGGTAGTCCTTCTGAGATCATAGTTTTCATGTTTTACAGCATTTCAATTCCAAATTAATACCCACATCAGAAAAAAAAATCAACAGGTCTTCCAATAAAACACTATGTTTATAGATATTGCTGAGAAATGTGTGATTAAGAATTCTAATTTATCAATCCTAAGTATTAAATTATTTTATGGATACATATGCAGCACACTAATTATGCTACCCTTGTCTGCACAGAATTTTCATTTAGAACAGACTTGCCTGAGGAATGAATCTCATATGGCTGGGTTAAGCTCAGAAATTCTATTGATCATTGCTTTGCTTGTACTGTCTGAATTGAGAAAGCACAGGCAATAAAGGGTTTTCATGCAATACTGTAATATTACTCAGAAGAATGATCTCATCTCCATTCGCTTCCTGTCTGCATAGAAAGCAAAAGACAGAAAAGGATGATGATAAATTAACACTTCTATGATGTGTTCTTCTAAACCCCTTGAAAATGCTTCTTTTCTTTTTTCTTTTTATTCTTTTTTTCAAGAACTATTAAGATTATTCCAAAACTCCAATCAAAAATTCCATCAAAGAACTGACCGTTTCATAGCCCTATATTTCTGTAGTCTACATCAAATTTCAAATTCCAAGACAGTAGAACATGTCTGGAGATGCTTTTAGCAAAAGTTACAATCCGTATAATTTTTTTAACTCTCTTATTCATTTGCTACTTAGTATCAAAATAAAGTTTTTCATGGTGAGCGCACTAATGTTGAAACTTAGGTTCACATTTAAAAATTAATTTAAATGGTTTGCTATCTCCCCTTTCTTCCACACCTTTTAATTAATGAGAGGCCCATAGAAAATACAAGAGCCTAACTACAGATGTCAGAATCTAAAAGTCTTTCTTCCCACAAAAGCAAATTGCTGGGGCAGAGAACCCCACTCCTATTTTCATGCTCTTCTAGATACGCTGGATTTTGTATTATTTTCTGCATGGCAGCATGGCTTTATGAAAAGTTGAGAAATATTCCCTGAAAGGTATGATCAAAAGCTAAGCTGCCTAGGACCTGTGTTGAAGAGCCTTTTATATTGGTGTACTTTCATATTTAGAAGCCAGTGGCACACTCTTTCCACATTAGCTGTACAGCTTCAGCTCATCTTCTGATATTCTGCTCTAGGTAGGCAAATCTGCTATGAGAATCTTAGCAGAACTTGTGGAAGCATATTTCTGGGGGAGTGCCAAAAACTTTCTGACAGCTCAAGGAAATTATGGATAGATAGAGGAACTCAACCATAATTCTTTGGAAAACCTCTAAGAAATGAACAGATACTGACAACACATGCTAGACCTTTTCTCAAGAAGAGAACCAGTTAAGTGCTCCGATGTGAGCTCTTGCTCCAAACTCAGAGCCTGAAAAGCAGCAGTAACAACACAACTGTGGTGTGTCAGCAGAGGCAATCCTGGCAGTGAGTATGAGGAAGCAGCACCAAAAGCTGCAGCTGATAGGAGCTATGGCCATAGCAGCTCCCCATCTGTGGTAGGCGCTATCAGTACTTGACAATTATGTCACCTAAATGGAACATCTTTTTTAGACCTAAACATTGCTCACAGACTGGTGGATCAGAGTTAGGTTTCAATTCTAGCATGTGTCTCTCCTAGATACATACAACCAAACTGAAGGGAAAAAAGCTTGAATAGCTTTTGTCTTAGTGACCTGTAACGCTGCAGTGCACTGCAATCACGGCAATAGTACTGTTGCCCGCAAGTGTGACTGCCCAGCTGTAAAAGATAAGCATTTCTGGAAATGTGAGAGCTATTGTTGATAGCTCTGACATACTTCACCTCCAATAAACCTAAGGGAGCTTCCCCAATCCTGAATGTGTAATAGCAGGAAGGAGTAGTGGTTTATACTAACTTCTGTCTAAGTCTGGCAAACTTCAAGTCTGCGTTTATTCTCCTTCCAGACAAAGGGTGTAATGCCAGCACCTTAAATGCCACACACAGTGGGAATTATTTTCTCAGTTTACTAAGGCTTAGGTTCCCAAGGGACACTTGCTCACATTTCTCTACTAGGATTGTCAGTTAGGCACTCTGGCCAAGTTACCAGTCCTATGGCTTGTGTAATGTTGGTTTGTTGTAAATTAGGCAAATAGATGCAGCATTTTGTGATCTGCTAAGGGAAAAATCATAGTCAGGATCTAAGTAAAAATTGGTTTTGCTTTGATAATTCTTGCTGTTCAAAGGCTTCATTTTCTTCTCTCTGACAGTGAATGTAAGCTTCATTATTGTCATCTGAAATTTGAATAAATTCCCTTTTCATTTGTGGATTTCCTTTTGCACATTTCACCAGTGACCATACACAAGTAAGTTACTCCACTGCAATAAAAACTTTTTAGGACTTCTGTATCATTGACTGTAATTTCAAAATAGAAGAATATTCTGACAGAGGATTGTTCACTAAGGATGATACATGCATCATCCTCAGCAGCACCAAGGATGCAATTAAATTGCAGTAGTGGTTCCTGGGTATTTTACCAATTTCTTCATGTTTAGAAGTGAAATGTTAGCAAAAAGGTATACAGAATACAAGGCTTTTGGTAGTTTTGAGTGAGTTTACTATTTAATAAAATAAAAAAATCGAGAAAGAAGGAACATCCTTGAACTTCCTCCTCCTATTTATGACAAATTTTGCTAAACACCAGACAGGCTGAAACTTGATTTTGCAGCAATGGAAAACTAGACCTATTCACATTTTAAGATCTATTTTCTTCTTACAATCTATGAAGTCCCATGTAGTGAAAACCATAGTTTATTTTGTTAGAATATCAAGCTCTTCAGAATGAATAAAAAATTGTAGAACAGGTATGGCTAGACAGTGTTTGCGTACATTTCTGTATCATTAACTACATGACAGCAAATATTTCTAACCATGTTGAAGGAACTTCTTAGATCTCTCTTTCTATTAACAAAGTCTTTGTTTTACACTTTCAGCATCATGAAAGGAACTGTCTCCGTAAAACAAGGACACTGTGATCCAGAAAAGGTTTCATTCAGAGCACTAACAAACTTCCTTCTTTATTTCAACTGCGCTGTTTAATGTTATGACATATCAACAGTAATATTGTTGTTTACTCTGTAACTTATATTTTATATACTTTTTGTGCTGCAAAAATAACAAATATTAATTTTAAACCAATATTTTGAAACTTTTCAAAATAAAAATTTCTATGGTGGAACTTAGCTTCTTCTTTCCTAAACATTTGTTGATTCTACCCTATTTGTCTATTTTTCCCTTTCAGCTTCTCGGATTTAATGTTTTTTGTCTTTTTGGTTCCAGTCTGAATTAAAAATTTCTATTTTCAATTCCTGTGCACTAACAAATTTGAAATTATTTTTATTTTTTCTTTACCTGGAAATTTGCTTAGCAGGCCATAGCTTATACCTGGTATCACTAAGAAATTATATGCCATTACAAGCTACTGTAAAATGAGCAGTGACATTTTTCTTCTAAGAAGTTCTCCTTCTCAATAATATAAATTGCAATTATTGGTTAAACAAGTTTTTCCCATTTCAGCTGATTACAGTAAACACCTTTAAACTCACATTTTAAACTCACATTGATGGTTAATTTTCTTGGGTATATCAGTGTTAATTGAGCCAAAAATCCATCTTTCAACTGCATATCAAAATATAATCACCACTGGGGTGTCTGAAAACATGAATCATTGAAAACTAAGTAATTCTGTTTGTCAGGAGCCGTGATTATTATAGAGAACCATACTGTTACGTGTCCTTTTTAAAAAACATGACATACCAATTGCTGAAAACTGGTGTTTACCACTGTAGCATTTCATTCTTACTTGTCATGTTAAATCTTGTCACTTTTTGTTATGTTGTTTCTCATCATATCGCAGTTGGATGTGACACATTCAGTTACATGACATGACTCATTTCAACCTGAGAAATTGTAGATTTGTTGGGAAAAAAGAAATGTTACTATAGAGGATGAAGCTTTTCATAAGCCTTCTTGATAGAATATGTTACTGACATTGCTTTTTTTTTCTCTCATAAATGAGAACTCTTTTACATATTTTACACTTCATTCTGATCCCCTACTGTTGCCTTTTTATTATCAGAAATTATTTGTGGTTTGTACCTTTAAAAAAATCTACATAGAGGTCAGACCTAGTTATACTTTACAAAATTAAAATACATATAAAATGAACATCATCTCTTGACTACATGTTCACATATCATGTCAAACCGGAACCCTTCTATCGTGTATCTAGGTTGACCTATTTTGCAGAATGAAACCTTAGGAGCAAAAGTTAGGTATAGTTAAATTCTTAATAGAAAGTTTTGTTAAAGCTATTTCTGGGCCAAGTTTTATGTACACTTGCAAAAGTCAAAAGGCAAGTTTTAGCAATTAAGTTGACAGATCACAGGTACCCAATCAGAGGAAAGTTGATTTTGGAAAGGATCTCTAGAGGTCATCTGGTCTAACTGCCATGCTCAAGAAGAGCCAACAAGAGCAAGATGCCCAGGACCATGACCAAAATACTTTATTTTTTTACCATCTTCAGGGATGTACATCCCACAATGTCTATGGGCAACCTGTCCCATTGTTCAGTCATCCCCACAGTAAAAAACAAACTATAGTGTACTGCTGTGTTCATATGGAACATCCTGTGTTTCAGTTTGTGCCTGCTGTCCTGTCACCAGGCACTACTGAAGAGAGCTTGGGTCTGTCTCCTTTGAACCCGCCCTTCAGGTATTTAAAGACATTGATAAGATCCCGCCAAGCCATCTCTTCTCCTGGCTAAAGAGTCACATCTTGCTGAACCTCTCCCATAGAACCTACGCTCCGGTGCCTTAACCATCTTAGTGGCCCTGCACTGACCTCTCTCTAGTAGCTCCAGGTCTCTGTTGCACTGAGTAGCTCAGAATGGATACAATATTCCAGAGAAGGCCTCAACAATGTTGAATAAAGGGAAAGCATTACCTGCCTCAGCCTGGTGGCAACAGCTGTCCTCACGCAGCCCATGATACCATTAACCATCTTTGCCTCAAGTGTGCATTGCTGCCTCACACTCGGTGTTGTGTTCACTGGGTCCTGGATGTCCTTTTCCACTAAGCTGCTTTTCAGTTAATTGGTCCCCAGCATCATACTGGTGCACAGGGTTGTTCCTTACCGCATTCCCCTTTGTTGAACTACACAAGGTCAGTGACTCCCTGCCAGCCCATTTCTCCAGCCTGTGAAGGTCCCTCTGAATAGCAGCACCACTCAGGTGTGTCAGCCACTCTTCCCAACCCTGTATCACCAGCACACTGTCTGAGGGTACACTCTACTCCATCATCCAGTCATGGGCAAAGACATTGGAAAGAATCAGGCCCAGTATAGACCCATGGAGTACACCACTAGTTACTGGCCTCTCACTAGAATTTGTGTCTCTGACCCCATCTGTTCAGCCAGGTTTTAATCCACTTCACTGTCTGCTTATCCAGACCATACTTCACCAGTGTCTCTATGAGAATCTTGTGGGAGATAGTGTTAAAAGTATTACTGAAGTCAATGTAGAACATCCACTGCTCTCATCTCACCTACCACTCTAGTTATACATAACTTCTTGAGTCCATGGAACATAAAAGTTGAAAAAACCCAAAAGTGATAGGACCTAATGCCCTTTCTTTTTCATCAGTAAGGACCTGCATGAGTTCACTAGAGTTTCTCCTGTAATGCAAACTGTGTGATGAATTTTCCTCTAATGCAAGCTACAAGTAGCTACAAGCTACTTCTACAATGTAGAAGGCAACTCTTGCTTCAAAAATCTATGGTCTGTGGTCCAAATCAGAACTTCTGAAGTTTTAATGTCAGCACCTTACCACTGGAAGAAAAGTCATGGCGCGGCTATATTGAGCCCACAGAAGTATGTTAGCATCTGAGTCTTTTCATAGATACTGGAAGAGCTCTCAACTATTAATCCCCCGACCCCACACTCAAAATATAGACTAAAAAAATCTGAGTTAGGAGTGAAACACTGAAAGTTTTCACTAAAATTAATAAATACATTTTTACTTGCATTTCATCTGTCAAGAATACTGTTGAGAAAATTTCCTTCTGGTTTCCATGGGAACATTCTTGTAAATGTATAGGGATTCGAAATGTAAAGTGGTTGGTGAAAAACTTGTGAAAATAAAGTGCGTTTGCAGTTTTTCTTCCATGATAAACGTACGGAGAATTAAAACCTTTGACAAGAAAGGAGTGATAGCATATGATTTTCTAGACATATGGGAAACGTGTGCAAACTCAAGAGGCATGAATTATTCCTCTTGAGCAAAAAAAAAAAAGCTTAGCAGATGTTAGTGTGCAAGGACCGTGTAAACATTCTGGGGGCTTAAAGAAGGGTAATTTTAAAAATTCATCAATAGGAATAAAGACACATGAAACTGCAAACCAAATATTTATTATAAAATTCACAGATAATAAGTATTTCATTACTTTTCTCTTTTTTGCTTGAGCATAAGCAAGTAATTTCCCATGAAAAGTACTGGTCAGTAGGAATATGGGATATACTCTAAAAAGTGTTGTCATTCTTGATCATTACAACTTACAAAGATTTTACGGTTTTAAATACGTTAATCTGAGGATCAGACCCAGCTGTTCAGGGGACAGGACAGGCTGTCAGCTGTAATTGCATCACATGACCAGCAGCACATATGCCCCATTGAGCATTGTTGGTGGGGAAATGGAAAATTAACCCTTCCAGCACAGCCCTACTCGCCATCCACGAAACTTGACTAAAATTTGTCTAAGTAATGAAGTCACCAGGAGGCATTTTGCTCAAAGGGAATGATATGTACATGATAAATTAGACAATACTAGAGGAAGTTAAGAGGACATCAAACTAAATGGACATAAAACCCAAATATTTTTTGTGAAATTTACATTTTCACGTATATTTAAAATGTTTCAGTGCCTGTCAAGTGTTTTGAAGAGAACAGATTTTAGGAATGAGAAATAGCTCTTTGACAGAGCTAAAAACTGTTAATAAACTAAGTTTTTTGCTACAATTTCTAAGGAAATATTCTGTGGAATAGAATATCTTCCACAACATTTTCATTTGTCTACTTAGCTTCCTGATACACTGACTGCTCTTTCAGTCTGAGGCACATCTGTTTAGGTGGGAGATAAGACTCAAAATAAAGAAAAATTACTTTCTGTTAAGTTTGCAGGCTTCATCAGAGGTTGGAAACTGATGGAGGATGCAGGTTTTGTAACATCATTATGGCCATTTCACTTGGGCACATTCCTCACCTGTTAAATGCTTAAGTGGTTTCATGCTTTCTCTGGATATGTTATGTCTTGAGAAAAACTTGCCTCTGAAGTAATGACAACACTATATAATACCTCAAAAATATGAGATCTTTGTAAATTTAAGCAATAAGGGAACTAGACATATGCGTTCATAATGGAGTAAGAATGAGAAAAAAGCAATTAATTGTCAGTTTTCAGGTTTTCAATGAAAAACCTTTCTCACAAGCAAATATTATAGACAGCCACTACAATGCCCTTAAAATTTAAATATATTACATGTATAAATAGCAGCATCCTGTTAAATGCAGTATGAAAATTCAAGCTGGTATATCAATGTTAGATTGAGTGCTGTGTATCACTATAAGGCTCCCTAAGGTTAAATTGGGCTCCTGCACTGAAATTCTAATTAGAAATATGAGTGCTCCAACTCTGCATAAGTGCATGTCTGTTTAATTATTTTTGCTTTTTCCTTGCATCTTTCATTATTCCATAGTCCTTTTCTTCCTCCTTTCTTGCTGTTTTCAAGCAACCCAATCTCCTCACTTAATCTAAGTGTAGGTCCTTCCTATAAGTTGGCATTAATTGATAAGCAGTGTTTAATTATTATTTTTCATCTCTGAAGAGATCTGATATTAACTCCCCGAGGTTCCTAGACAACATTTCAGCCCTTTGACTCACGTGGCACAGCTCTGCCATCTTCTGACATATCTTTCTCTTGTCAGCAACACAATCCTTTTCTTTAGTGTAATACCGATAATATTTTGTCTTTAGGAATTTCCTGCCTATTTCATAGTACACAAAACATTTTTAATGGAGAATAGATACAGTTAGTCTCTACCTGAGAGATGTGTGTTAGCTGAGTAGGACATCTGGGTTCTTTATCCCATGGAATGTCTCTTAAGAAACCTTACTTTCACAAATATGAGTACAATATCTAAGTTACCACGAGAACATTATGTTGTTTCCTACTATCACTTCTCACTCTTAGAAGAGAACATTAATTTCTTAAATAATTCATGTTTGGGATTAATTTGTTTCATTTTATTAAAGAAATGTAATGAAGGTAATACAATTTTGTGCACATTAATTTCAGTCCGTAATGAAGTATTCTCCATTCTACATTGTGTGAATCTACCTCTGATAGTGAGGATGCAATGTATAAATTTTATTTTTATAAATCAAAATTCCTTTTAAGAACTGCCTAAAATTTAAAATTTTTCTCTGATAGAATAAATCTGATTAATTTTAAATCAGAATAATTTTCCCAATATTCTTAATGAAATTCCAGCACACACAAAATTATTCAAATGCTTCTCAGCAGGTACAGTTGTATTAATGAAATTAAATTATTATTGTGAGGCATTTGGGTTCAGAATGAAATATTAAAAATTGGATTATTCTTTGGATTAGTATTGAGATTCATGTTCATCTGCATTGGAAATATATTGAAACGCACATATATTGAAGTGTAACAGATAGAAATATGTACATGAGTCCTGAAGCAACTAATTTTCTTTCCTGGGTGAAGCTAAATTCTAGGACCTGAAATCACCTTTTAATTGCTGAATTGTACTTTTTCAAGTCTTTTTCTTCCTTCAGCACTGATGACCCTAAGCTTATTCAAAACTTTTCTCTCCCTATAGGCTATTTTTTAGAGCTACTAGGTCTCAGGACAGATCTCCAAATGGAACATATGCACAGCCTTTCTCTGTGGCTCTGTTTCTTGTCAGTCCCAATAAAAGAAGAAAGACAAGACAGCCTCTCCAGCCGCAGGAAAGTCATAACCCCAGTTATCCTTTGGTAAAAGGTCCCTCACTGCTTGTTTTTAACCTATTCCTGGTCTATTCCATAATGGAAACCATGACATGGTTAAATAAAAACCTGAAAAATTCTGCAAACGTGTTTAAAAATATGTAAACAGTAGACAATGCCACAATCAATTCATCCTTTATATTTAAACATTAGAAGGAAGTTACATTAGGGTTCCTAAAACCCCACTTAATCCCTATAAATATTTCATTTGGGAAGCCTAATTAATACAGCATAAACAAAAAATACATAAAATACATAAATAAATAAAACACAACAAAACACTATTCCAGAAAATACCACAGGTATTTAAACACCAAAACTGGAGATGGAATACCAAACAAAACCAGAATTCTCCTTAGGCCTAGACATGTGGAAGTTGGGTAGTTTGTAACGCTTGGAAATACATCCAGATGTGTCCTGCACAAATACCACATCTGAATAAAATGTTGTGTTTTATAAATTTGATTTATACCAACTTGTCTGAACAGACATACCAGACATCTTTTTTTTTTTTATTCCATGTATGGCCATGAACTCCATATTCAGTGATTTTCCATGCAACTTTATTGCTGAAGTCAGGAATATGCTTAGGTTTGGCTAAAGCATACACAAGTTCTCTGTTATACATGTGATTATTTTTAAAATATATAGATCAGCCTAGTGGTAGATAATAATTCTTGGAACTTGACCCTGGTTACATTACCATTTATTTTTAGATTCTGTGACCTTTTGGAATAATATTTTTATAAGTGCAATAAGATCTTCTAGTGTGTGAATTAATGTTGTACTGATGGAACAGAGCTGATTGCACTCAGCCTTTAGCTTCATTCGCAGCTACACATTAGTTGTGAATTAGTGTGCAATAATTCATACCCTGTTGCTTCCTAAATCTAAATATAACATTTGCTCAGCTTTAGAAATACAACACAAAGGCACTAATATTTTCAAATCAAGAGGACCCCCTTAGTATTTTCATTTCAAATATGTTGATCTAGCTGCCATATGTTACAATAATAACAGTTTGTTAAAGAGTGTCATAGACTTCAGCCTAGCTTCTATGTATATTCATTCTGTATAGATACTTTCTATACTCAGGGTGTGGGGATCCAGAAACATGAAAGGGGATTTAAGAGTCTCTGTATTGCAACAAACATATGTACGATGACTCCATCTTTTTTTTTTTTTTTTTTTTTT